>JAQOTM010000114.1:218575-271128 GCA_029168755.2 Tillandsia fasciculata | reverse complement strand
GCCTTTCCCGGTGATAGTGGATCGTTAGATCGTACTCCTTTAATAGCTCAAGCCACCGCCTTTTCGCAGTTTAGCTCCCTTTGGGTGAAAAGGTACTTGAGACTCTTATGATCTGAGTAACATTGCAGTGTGCCCCATACAGGTAGTGTTCCTCCAAACTTGAGGACAACACCACCGCTGCGAAGTTCCAACATCGGCACGTGGTAATTCCGCTCATACTCCTGAACTGCCTTGATGCATAGGCTATGACCTTTCCCCGTTGCATGAGTACCCCCCAGTCCTTTCGCGCGCGACGCGCAATATACTTCGTAATCCTCCCCTGGCTCCGGCAGGGCGAGAATCGGTGGCTCGCTTCAACCTATCCTTAATCCCTCGAAGCGTCTCTGGCACTATCCGTCCAGATGAAATTTTTCCCCTTTTCTGTCAGACGGTTTAGGGGGGTGGCTATCCTTGGAGAAGCCCTCCACGAAGCGCCGTAAACCCGGCTATCCCAGGAAGCTTCGAATTTCCGTCACCATGGTCGGTCGGGGGCCAGTCTGTCACACCGAATCTATCTTCTTCGGATCCACCGCGCCTCCATCCGCCGAGATTACATGCCCCAAGAAACCGACCCTCTCGAGCCAAAACTCACACTTTTTGAGTTTGGCGGTAGAGTTTCCGTTCCCGTAGGGTCTGGAGGACTGTGCGCAGGTGTTCTTCGTGTTCCTCGTCGGTACGCGAGTAGATGAGGATATCGTTGATGAAGACCACCACGAACAAGTCTAGAAAGGGTTTGAATACCCTGTTCATCATATCCATGAACACTGCCGGGGCATTTGTGAGCCCGAACGGCATTACCGTAACTCGTAATGTCACGCCCCGGGGTCGAAACTGCGACCCGGGCTCGCCAACAGATCCGCCACCTATGCTAAAACCCGCATAGGCGAAGCGTCTAACCTGCAAAAGATAGTACTATAGCTACACAAATATCAGAGCTGAAATAAAATGCTGTAAAATAAAATCCAATCACTATACATCATGAAATAGAGTACAATATCCATTCCCTCAAATACAGATAATCATCATACAATGTCCTCAGTACAGCATCTCTCGACTATAAAAGGAGATAAACTAAAACTATAGTACATCAGTCTCTCCAAATACAAAAGATCTCTCCTCCAGATAACAGTAAAACCAGCCAACAGCTACGAGGAATCTCCAACCAGGGGATACAGCTACACTCCTCGGGTGGTAAGATCTAGCTCGTGACTCCCTCGCCCCGAACAACGACCGAAGATCAGCAACTCCAATGAGGACTCTGCAAAACAGGGGGGAGAAAAAGAAGAGGAAACAACAGTGGGGGTGAGAACCACTAGTAAACCAGTAGCCTCCCCCTGTGGGTAAAGCCTCAAGCTCCGGCGTACCCACTAAGTCTACTAGAGGCAAGAAAAGGGCAAGGGGGTAAAGCTGTAAACAGAACTACTGAATAAAAGGGGAAACCACAACAAGTATGCCTCTAAATGCAATACCGAAGGAAATGACGGTATGAATGCATCAGGAAAACAGATCTGACCAAATAGACCCAATCTAGTGCCACCAGTAAAAACTGGTACTGCCTGCTCTGCTGTCGAACTCAAGAACTCACCAGCACTAACCGGAACCCAAGGTGCCCGGCGCTCGGCACGGTCTAAAGCCTACTCCGGAGTGGCACTCGAGGGGAGCGACCCACACGAGTAAAGTATCACTGTATCAAGCATCTCTGTAACCACTGTCTCACAATAGCAGGACTGGATCATGACTATGATCAAAGTGGGAAACTCCGTCCACTAATGAAACCCCGATCCGATACAATAATACTCAAAAGTGGGAAATACCATCCACTAGAGAAATCTAATACCCAATCTGATGCAATAGTAAACATCCGGTCAACCGCCCAAAGTCCGCGGTCACCGCAATAACCCCCAACCCACAATTGGGTGAAATAATCAAGATCCGGTCAACCGCCTACTGTCCGCGGTTGCCGCAATAGCCCACAATCCAACATCAGGTACACCCTATCACTGACCCTCAGGTCCCGGCTACACTATCCCAAACCTCTGCTCGAACTCGAGCAACATGACTCAAAAGTCCAAATGAAAAGGAGAAAGAAAGCAATCATGGTTTCTCCTAAGTCAAATCCCAATATGATAGTGTAGCAATAAAATAGTGGCCTATCTAGATGTCCAAATAAGCATGCAAAAGTCCTCAGCAATGTGAAAAGGGAGAATATATCAAATAACAGTTTTACATGTGTAATAATTAATAATATCCACATAAATACAACCATCATGCTAAAATCATCAGGCAACTACACATGTAAATAATCCCTGATCCATAATAAATCCCAGAGTGGCACCCGCACATAGATATGTCATTATGTCCCAACAATTAATCCATTTAATCCACTTTCATAAAATCTAGGTGCTAATGTAGCATGTTAATCATCACTTATTAAATTATTCCAATGATCATGTTCCAACAGCAATATTATCCCAATAATATCCCCAACATGCTATATCCACTAAATTAATCTCAGATGATAGGCTCACATGTATATCAGTCAATCATGCATATTAATCAATCAATATGCTCAAAGGGGGATTTTCTAATAAACTTAGTGAGTAAGTCAGATATAGAGGCAGCAACAACCACCCACCTGAAGCGCTAACTGTCCGGGTCCGTACAGCTGAAAATACCAAAAACTCCAATCCTGCGCTCCAACAAGTACAGTACACCCGAAACACTCCTGGCACAACACAAAGTCCACTAAATACACTTAGGCTCCCAAATATTGCTTTAATTAACCCATACAACAACAGTCCCGAAACTGTTAAATTATCACCTGCAGAAAGTGCCCAGAAAAATCCAAGAAAAATATCACGGCGATCCTCGCGTCGATAGCTTCGAAACGGTACCTTGCACGCCCAAATCCGAGTTCGGTAAGTCAAGTTATAAATTCGGCAAGGTGGTAATCCAAACATCAAACTGTGAAGAAAAACTGCACACTGTACACTGAGAAAACAGTAATTTTCACCTTCGAAACAATTTCCTAAAATCCCAGAAAAATCACCACTGTGTTCCTCGCGACGAGTAGATCAAAATCGACTCTTGAATCGCCTCGATCCGATGTTCCTAGGCTGAGATATAAATTCGGCAAGTTGGTGCTGTCCAAAATCCACCACAGAAAAATGAGGGTCAAAGATGCCTCGGGAAACATGCCAAACCTCGAAACGGAAAAGCGAATCAAAATGAAAGTTGAAGCCTTACCTGTAAGGAGTCACGGCGCAAGAATCACTGAAAAAGGATCTCGGGGTAGCCCAGGGGAGCAAAACATCACTGCTGCGCCGAAGAAGGAACAGGAAATGCATCGTCGCGCCGCGCCGTAAAATGGGGAACCTCGGGATTCGAGCCTCCTAAAATCCTAGAACTTGGCAGGAAGATCAAGCATCAAGAGGTGAACAAATCTCATTAAGGTGGCTCGGGCAGAAGATGGGCGGTTTGGGAGAAAAAAGCCAAATGAGGAGGCTCGGGTTGGCTATTTATAGGCCATTCCAAACAAATCCAGAAATGACCCCTGTGTCCCTTTTTCGGGCGCCCGAAAATTTCGGGCGCAACAGTAACGGCCCGGCCCGAACTGTCGGGCCCGCACAGCCCGCCACGGCCCGCACAGCCCGGCCCACAGCGGCCCATCCCGCACGATCCGGTCGGACCGCCCGGCCGTCCGACCCGCTCCACGCACCGACACGTGTCCCCGAACACGAAACAGCGGATCCGGCCGCTCCTCTCGCGCCACGTGGCCGTCCCTGGTCAACGGGGCAGTTGGCGCCCGCCAATGGCGGGCCGCCACGTGGCGCCCGCGTGCGCCACCCTGCCGCCGTGCCCGCCACGCCAGCCGGCCGCCCCTGCCACGCTGCCACCGCCGCCTGCCACGCCTGCCTCCGCTGCCGCCGCGCACAGTAGCACAACCAATCCTCGCGCGCCACGTGTCCAAGCCACACACTCGCTGCACCCGGTGCACGACACCCCCAAACACCGAACCAACAACGTGATGCCACGTGTCTCCAACCGGTCCACCGTGCACCACGCTACCTGCAACCTGCGCGCACAGTATCCAGTCCAATCCTCGCGCGCCACGTGTCCAAGTCACGTGCTCACTGCACCCGGTGCACGACACGCCCTACACCGAACCAATGACAAGATGCCACGTGTTTCCCGCCCGGTCCACCGTGCACACCCCAGCTCCGTAGACCGAGACCAGTGAGCCACCCAATCCAGTCATGCCACGTGGCACCCCGCTCTGGTGCACGCCGGCGCGTGGACCGCGCCCTGCCCGCGCCCCTGCCCGCGCGCTGCGCGCTGCCCGCGCCTGCCCGCCGCCGTGCTGCCGCCTGCCCGAGGCCGCGCCGCCGCTCTCCGCCGCTGCCCGCCGCCGCCGGCCGCCGCCGGCGATCGCCGGAAGTACTGTTCCGGCGTGAACAGTAACCCGAGCTCCGATTGACAAGTGGGTAGTCCATTTTGACCGTTTTCGCGCGCTGAATCCGAATTTGACGTCCGTTTCGCCAAATTCCAACTCTAAAAATTATCGAAGGCATCCGGAAATGCGTTCTTAGTCCAAACTTCGTGCGGAGCCCAATTTAAATATCCGATTCGCGCGAAACCACTTCTAAACCCTCCACGGGGTCCTCCGATCACTCACATGATCCATTTGGGCCCAAAGTCCAACTCTTGTGCCCAATTATGCCCCAAACACCTCCAACACACCATGTAGGCCTCCAACAGCCACCCCAAAGCACTGTAGCAGCTCTGCGGAGATCCGGGTCATCACACGTAATGGCCATAGCGAGTACGGAAAGCCGTTTTGGGGATGTCCTCCCCCTTGACCCGGACCTGATGATAGCCCGACTGCAGGTCAATTTTTGAGAACACCGTCGCCCCCCGTAACTGGTCAAAGAGGTCGTCGATTCTTGGTAGGGGGTACTTATTCTTGACTGTGACCTTATTTATCTCCCGGTAGTCGATGCACAACCGGAGACTTCCGTCCTTCTTCCTCACAAACAGGACGGGCGCGCCCCAAGGTGACGCGCTTGGTCTGATGAAACCTTTGTCCAAAAGGTCCTCCAACTGTGCCTTGAGTTCCTTCAGCTCCGCGAAGGCCATCCTGCACGGCGCCTTGGTGATGGGCTTGGTGCCGGGGAGCAGTTCAATTGGGAAGTCAACCTGTCACGCCCTGGGTGTAAACCAGAACCCGGGCCCGTCTACAGATCCGCCGTGCACACGGTATTTCCCGCGTACCCGAAGCGCCAAACCTGCTCAGATATAAGAGATAATAATAAAAGAGCAATAAAAACAGAGCTGAACTAAAATCTAATACATCTCAGACTGAAGCTGGAAATAAAATACAATACATCAGTATAAATGATACATCAGTCTCTCCCAGCTCACAATAAATAAATACAACCTGCTGGCAAAAGCCAGTCCCAAAAGTGAAAGTACAACCGTCTGAGGAAAACCTGGGTACACCAACAGTCCAGCTAACACGCTCATCCTGCCTCGAGATCTATCTACACAGCCGTCCTCTCTCCTCGACCCGCCACTGAAAGTCCAGTAGCACCCGCAGAAGACTCTGCAAAACAAGGAAGAAGAAAAAGAGGAAAGAAGAATGGGGGTGAGAACTACTAGTAAACCAGTAGCCTCCCCTAGTGGGTAAAACCTCAAACTCTGACGCACCCACTAGGTCTACCAGAGGCGAAAAGGAAAGAAGAGTGGTAAGAAATGAAACTGCTGAAAAAGGGAGATCTACCACTACTATGCCTCTAAAATGCAGTCCTAGACTGGAATAACCGTAAGAAACAATAACCAACCGTCCCAGATGAACCCAATCTGTACCGCCCTCATCATCGGGCAAGAAAGCCGCGCCGATGTGATAGCAAAACTCCTGCTGCCGCCCTCATCATCGGGCAAATAAGCCGCGCCGATGTGATAGCAAAACCGTCAATAACTGTCTGACCCCGGCCTCCGGAGGGGAACTCGAGGGGAGCGACCCACACGAGGAAAGCATCACCGGGCAATAACCGCGCCGGTGTAATAAGTATCAAAAGCAGGACTGGTTCACAACTATAAAGCCCCAGTGGAACACAACCCTCCACTAAAAGAAAACTGATTCCCAATCAGATGCAAAAGTAACCATCCGGTCAATCGCCCAATATCCGCGATTGCCGCAATACCCCAAAATCCACGACCAGGTCTCACAACCGACCTCCGGTCAACCGCCCAATATCCGCGGTCGCCGGAATAACCCACAATCACAATCATGTCCCACATCCGACATCTGGTCAACCGCCTACTATCCGCGGTTGCCACAAAACCCTCTAGTCCATAATCATGCCCTATCACCGATGTCCTATAACCGACATCCGGTCAACCGCCCAATATCCGCGGTCGCCGCCAAAACCCATAATCCACAATCCAGGCCCCGGCTACACTATCCCAAACCCCTGCTCAAACCCGAGCAACAAGAACCACCTGACTAACGAAAAGGAGAAAAGAAGCAAACAAGGTTTCTCCTAAGTCAAGTTCCAGCATGAAAGTGTAGCGATAAAAGATGGCCTATCTAGATGTCCATACAAGCATGCAAGTGTTCTCAAGGAAATAAAGGAAAAGGTGTCCAATAGTGGTTCCACATGTGTAACAATTAATAGCTCCGCATAGATATAACCATCATGCTAAAACATTATCCAACCACACATGTCTATAATCCATGTTCCATAATAAAGCATCACTATCCACCTATGCATGTCATAAAATCCTCAAATAGTACCAACCACTAACAGGATAATCATATAGTCCAAAATAAATAATCCAATCCACATGCAAGGTTAAACGCTAACATTCCATCCATACCAACATGTATAAGTCCCAACCACTATCAAATATCCACAATAGTAATTTCCATATGAAGGGCTCACAATTTTATATTACTTTAAGCATGCATGTCCAAATAGAGGGATCACTCTAATATTCCTAGTGAGCATGTCAAAATAGAGGTAAACAACAACCACCCACCTGAAGTGCAACTGTCCCAATCCGTACAGCTGAAAATACCAAAAACTCCAAATCCTTGCTCCCACAATTTTAGCACACCCGTAATATTCCTGATACAATACAAAGCTCACTAATTACACTTAGGCTCCCAATTATTTCTCTTCATACAACCTCGGATTCGAAACTGTTAAATTATCACCTGCAGAAAGTGCCCAGAAAATTCCAAGAAAAATATCACAGCGATCCTTGCGTCGCTAGCTTCGCAACGGTACCTTGCACGCCCAAATCAGAGTTCGGTAAGTCAAGATAAAAATCCGGCAAGGTGGTAATCCAAACAACAAATTGCGGAAAAAGACTGCACACAGTACACTGAGAAAACAGTGATTTTCACCTCGAAATAAATCTCATAAAATTCCAAGAAAAATACGAACGC
Source organism: Tillandsia fasciculata (assembly GCA_029168755.2). NCBI lineage: Eukaryota > Viridiplantae > Streptophyta > Magnoliopsida > Poales > Bromeliaceae > Tillandsia > Tillandsia fasciculata. Next base: position 263,636 of record JAQOTM010000114.1, on the reverse strand, counting down.
GTTTCTTGCGATCTGTAGATGAAAAAGTTGTATAAGCTCGTCTCCGTCAGACGCTCGTGCGCGAAGATACGGCCAAAATACTCCGATGCTGTCCTCACATTCCTCACAGAAAAAGGGGTCATATTAATGCCTCGGGATCCGTGCCAAGGAGTCAAAATGAGATTGCGCGATCAAAATCAAAGTTGAAGCCCTACCTGTTAGCAGTCTGTCGGCGCAAGAATCACAGAAGAAGGAGCTCGGGGTAGACCAGGAGAGCTAAAACACCGTCGCTGCGCTGAAGAAGAACACAGAAAACGCAATGTCGCGCCGCGCCATAAAATCCAAAACCTCGGGATTTGAGCCTCCTAAAATCCTGAAACTTGGCGGGTGTAATCCTCACTTGAAGGAGAAGAAATCTCCTTCTCACCTCCCCTTCGAGCTGAGGTCTCGAAGGGGTCGAAAATCCCCCTTGAAGAGCCCTCGGGTTGCAACTTAAGGGAAAACCAGAAAAATCTTTTCGGAAAATACCCATCGTGTCCTCAAAAAATTTCACTGCGCCCGGTGCACGTGCGCCCGCCAATGGCGACGCGCCACGTGGCCACACCCACCGTGCACCGCGCCGTGGACCGCGCACGTCGCACCTGCCCGCACGTCGCGTACGGCACCTGCTCCACGGCTTGCGTGGACCGGGAGCACAACACCGAGCCAAACAAATGCTGCCACGTGTCCGTCGGTCCACCGTGCACCCTAAAAACTCCGTGGACCGCGCGCTGTGAACCGACCAACCAAAACCTGCCACGTGTCACGTCCGGTGCACCATGCACCAAAATTACTCCGTGGACCGAGTGCCGTGAGCCACCCAACCAAAAACTGCCACGTGGCACCGCCTCAGTGCACGCCCGCCGCCGTGGACCGCGCGCCTGCCCGCGCCCCTGCGCGCTGCCCGCGCCCTGCCCGCGCTACGTGCCGCCGCTGTGCCGCCTGCCCGAGGCCGCGCCGCCACCCGCCGGCGCTGCCCGCCGCCGCCGCCGGCCGCCGGCGATCGCCGGAAAGTACTGTTCCGGCCGTGAACAGTACCCGAGCACCAAAAATACAAGTGGGTAGTCCGTTTTGACCGTTTTCGCGCGCTGAATCCAAATTCGCCGTCCATTTTGCCAAATTCCAATCCTAAAATTTGCCGGAGGCTCCCGGAAAGGTATTTTCAATCCGAATTTCACGCCGAGTCCAAATTTGATATCCGATTTGCGCGAAAACACTTCTAAACATCCGACGGGGTCTTCCGGTTACCCAAGTGATCCAATAAAGCTCGAGGTTCAACACTTGTATCTAATCATGCACCAACACCTCCCGAAACACAGAACAGGCTACCCCGAAGTCACCGATGACCCTACCAAAACTCTGCAGAGATCCAGGTCATCACACAACCTCTCGTTCCGGCGGCATTCCGGGATGCTCCGCCGGAAATACATCCGGGAATTCCCTTACCACGGGAATTTCCGAAGGCGAGGGAACGGATTGGGTGGCTAGATCTACCGAGGCTAGATAGGCCACGCACCCGCCCTCTATCAGCTTTCTAGCTCGCGACGCGGAGATTACGGCTAAAAAGGTAGTACTTCTACCTACCAAGTACACGTTCTCCGGGAATCTCGGTCGCAAGGCGTAGGGTAGGGCCTACTTGTTCCTTGCGTGGCCCTCAACGGGTTCCGAGTACATCGGGTTCTCTTAGCTTCGAAGCCCGCCCGCGCACCCTGGCCAGGGAAGGCTCCGCCTAATACTTAAGGATCCTAGTGAGGGGGAGAGAGAGAGAGAAAAAGTCTAACGAGGGCAGCTGGCTAAGGTGCAGTCGGCTCTCTAAGAAAAAAAGGAATAAAAACTGAACAGTAATCACCTGCCGTCACTAGGTTTGGGACGTCGCGTCCTCTGCTGCAGTATACCGGGGAATCCGCCCGCAGCCCCTGGGCCAGCGTCGTACGGCGTGCTGGGGGAGGGACCTAACGTCTGAGGAGTCGGAAGATCCTTGGTTGTCGGGCGAATCCCTTGGCTGGATGGGAGCCGCAGCACTATCTGGCACCTTCTGCGGTGGTGGCGTAGGGGCGGCGGCGGCGGGCCTCTGAGGGCAAACGTCATGAGTGTGATCCGGCAACCCGCACTGGTTACAGTAATGGTACCTCCAAGTACACTCCGCTACCGGGTGAGCACCCTGGCAGATTACGCACGGTCCCTGAGGTGGTTTCGCGTCCCTTGCTGGAGCCGGTTCTTCCTTCCGCGCCCCCTCCGGTGGTCCCCCTCCTCGATCTTCTTGGGCGGGGTCCCCTTGGGGAACGGGTGTAGCAGTCCTCTCTGTCTTCTTCGTTCGCGGTGCCGGAGGCCTGGTGACCCCCGGTTTCCAAGGGCAGTCGTAACGGTTATGGCCCGGCCTGCCACACCGATAGCAATGATCGTGTCTCCACGGGCAATCTGTCACCTGGTGCGCTCCCACACATATGGGGCAAGGCCTCCCGAGCGGTCTGGGTCCTGCTCTCGTCATCCTCGCGAAGTCGCCCTCTGTCCTCGGGCGCTTGTGTACCGGGCCCTGTTGCAAGGGGCCCTCCGTCGGACCCGGATAGGCAAACCTCTGTCGTGCGCGTGCCTCGGCCAGTTCCTGCTCTGCTCGCAGGGCTAACATAACCGCCTCGTTGAAGGTGGGGAACCCAGCTGGTGGCATTCCCCGATGGACGTCGTCCCTAGTGCCCCGCTGGGTGTGGTCAACACCCTCGAAATCTCGAATCAGTAGGCCCAGGCGCTCCGTATGGGTTAGCATTTGCCCCGCTATGTCACGCAGCTGATTTAGGAGTAAACGATTGGCTGCAGCTGCGGAATCCATCCTGTCCGTCATGAAACAATTAGTGCTCGGCGGCCGAAACTTGGCCGTTGACTGCTGTAGACAAAGAAACCAGGTTATCTCAAACGTTATCATCCTAGTACCTTGTCTTACATTTACACCTATATTACGTTCCCATTTCCCCGTACTCTCACGTACTACGCACATATACCTTGGTTATCTCATGTCCCATTTGCTTGTGGCACCTTACACTGTGGATGTATATCACGTCTACTATGGTTGTGGTTGTATTTTCTCTGATACCATTTAATCTGTCACGCCCCCGGGGGTTTTTGAGTCAAACAAAGCGGAAAACTGCGTGTTATTTTTTTTTTCTTTAACAAGGTAATATAAACCTCAACCCCGGTGCGTGCCAGACCGCCACATACACAAATTCTCTCTGCCCACGGACAGAGTCTCCTTTGTATATGCACGGCGTCTCATTTACAACATACAATTCATTTACATCATCAAACATTAAACTCCAACCAACAACCATACAGCAGACATTCATCACCAAACGACATAAGTTCATAAAGCGGCGTCGTCTTTTGGAAAGGATAAAACCCAGCATTGTAAAACCCGTGCCCACACGGCACTTCGTTTTGAGAAAACATTTTCGCAATCGATTAGTTTATCATGAAAACATGCCGCATAAAAGGAACACCACTAAACGTAATCAAAACATAAGAATACACCTCATCCACAGAGCTAATTAATACATGTTCACAACTAAAGCCATCCACAAGCAAATTAAATATTTATGCATAAAAAGGAAATGAGATATAATAACCAAGTGTCCGACTACGGTCCTCACGACGCAGTCCCACCGTCACCCCGGCTGACGCACCTAGTAGTACCTGTCACGGAGTGGGTAAAGTCAGTGACAAACAAAGTAGATGTCTAAATATCAACAAGGGAAAAATAAACGCAAACCGGTCACACCGAAACCTTTCGCTAAAACCCTGCGCATTTTTGAGCTGGGCACTGACCCCAGATTTATTAATAAGTTGGGCACCATCCCCAGAGTACCTGTCGGAGAGACTAAAGTCTCCCCTCGTGCGCAAACACCTTTTGATGCTTTTACCCCTTCACGGTGCTGTGTGCTATCTTCAGCTGGCGTGAAGAGGTCCTCACGGCTCCCACTCCTTTGTGAGGCACACGGGTCAAAGACCACTTTTCCGGAAAAGTACACCATGCGGTGGCCCGATCCGCCGGTGTACGTGCAGCATCCGAAACCGGATTGCCAAGGTTGGCGTGTAGTGAGCACCGCGACCGCAGCCGCTTAAATTGTTAGATAAAATACATTAAGCGAAAGGTTAAACTGTCCATCTACTTTGTTAGGTAAATTAAGAGTACTTTAATGGCGATAAATGCACTTACTGCACTTGTTGCACTTATAGCAACACTACCCACCTGGTTGGAGAGAAGACGGGACACCCGAACCCTTTGCACTCTCCCGCTGCGCACCTGGACCTATAAAAAGTCCGCACGGATACTAAGATCAGAACACACACTAACATATTGCAACAGAAAAATCCCACTTTATTATATTATTATGTACGAAGAATCCGGCACCGTCCGCTGTCCAACGGAACTCCCCCCCTTCCCCTTGCGCGGCAGTCGCCGCCTGTCGGAGCCGCGCGCGGTGTGGCTCCGCGGGCGGCGCCCGCGGAGTGCCCTCGCGCGGCGTCCGCGCGACCCGCCCGCGTGGCGCCCCGCGCGGTGCCCGCGCGGCACCCCGCGCGGCGCCCGCGCGGGGCCGCCCGTGCGGCACCCCGCGCGGGTGCCCGCGCGGGCACGGGCCCGCGCGGCACCCCGCGCGGGTGCCCGCGCGGCGCCCGCGCGGGACCGCCCGCGCGGCGCCCCGCGCGGCGGCCGTGCGGTGTCCGCGCGGCGCCCGCGCAGGTGCGACCCGCGCGGTGCCGTCGCCGCTCGCGGCGGCGTCCGGTCGTCCGCGGTTCTCTTTCCCCCCCCCCGCGCGATGCCCTAGCGGCACCGCGCGTCCCCGCCGTCCGTTCCGTCCGTCTAGCATGATGACGACGACGGCGACGGTAACGGGGACGGCGGAGAAGCTCAAGAAATTGACGAAAAGGCGACGGGAAAAATCCGAAAAAATTACTAAAAAAAATATTTTACTAACCGGAGATCGTCGGGAAGGTGTCCGGTCGCATTTCTTGCCTTCGGATCGGCGTTCGGGACGATCGGGCTCCTTCTCTTTTCCTTCTCCTTTCTCCGGTTAGGGTTCCGTCTCTTTTCCTTTTCTCTCCTCACCGGTTGGGGTTTCGGTACGCACGAAAGAGGGCGATTTGAGGGGCGGTATTTTTAGATTAGGGTTTCGTTCGGTAAACGAGGGAATAAATAAGTCTCATTATCTATTTATCCCTTTTTATCCAATTCCATACGTAGCACCGTCAAAATTCCCCTCGGATATTTTGACCCTAATTAATTAATTCCTTAATTAATTAATCCCTTACCGACAGTCCCTATTAATTAATTATTTAATTAATTTCCTCTTTACCTTACGTGCTTAGGAAAACCCACAATACCCCGTTTCTATTTCTCAAATAAATATCTGACTGACGGGATAAAATCCTCACCTTTAAATCCTGACCACCGATTATTTAATCACCTTTATTAAATAATCATGGGGAATAGATTCCCAATTTTAAGTACACGTAGATTAATTTCTCCTTTAATTCGTACGTAGGAGGATTTAAATTTTCGTCACCGGATAATTGATTAATTAATTAATTAATTATTCCCTACGAGATAACCCACCTTATCTCCAACGGGTGCAAGATATTTTGCACGGTTTCCGATGTGTGACTAATCACCGCGTCGCTAAGGATCCCGTTCCGGGAGATCCCGACATCGGATTTCGAATCCGATCGCACCGTCAGTCATCGTTTTCCGCGCTCTATCGCAGAAAATACACACACCTCGTCCCGGCCGACTTTTGAAAATTAAATAATTTTATTTCGCTTAAGGCTTAAGCAATTACATGTGAGTTCAAAAGTACCCCTAAGGGTCGGGTCACTACAGTCAGTGGTGGGAGATGGATTTGCGAGTTATAGTGATACCTCCCTTCGTGGCTGTGGAGCTACCATTAGATTTTGATGAGCACCCAGGATCACCCTGACAGGGCCACTGTGGTGGCAGATACCTGGAGCAGAAGAGCTATTTGGGAGTTGAGTTTGACGGTTCCATAGTTGGCGCTGTTTGGGACCATGGTGGTGTACAAGGCTTGAGATTGTGTTCTAGAGGATCCCTTTTGACGATAGGCTGCGGCTGAGCGATCCACTCGCGTGGTCTGGTTTTGTCAGTGACCGAGTGAGAACCCCTGCTTGTTAGGGCCCCTTTCCTTTGCGGGTGCTTGTGTGGATGTGTTTCGGGTCACCCTGGTTGGGTTGGCTCTAGGGGGGTGATTTTAGTGCGTGTTGCACTAGCTGTTCGTTCTTTTCCCCCAGTCTTTTGTTGGAGTCCCTGAGATTTTTCTGCGTCTCCGCTCAGGAGTGTTATGTTTTGGACCCCTCGCCCGTGATTGACTCACTTCTTTTGAGCCCTGTGAGAGTTTGGAGTACGAGGGACGCCCGTTGCGAATTTCGGCTCATGAGGTGAGGGAATTGCGTAATCGGGCTATGCCGTACTGGTTGTTGCTGTTGTTGTTGCTGAGAAGTAATCACGGGGAGTGATAGGTGACTTGGGAGCTGGAGGCGGCGGTGTTGAGTACTTACCCTTGGTTTTCGAGACTCCTTGGGAGTTGCTATAGTTTCGAGGATGAAACTTTCTTTTAGTGGGGGAGGATGTGGTGACCCGGATCTCTACAGGGCTTCTACAGTGTGACTGGCAGCTTCTGGAGGCCTATATGGCATGTCGACGGTGTTAGTGCGCCAATTTGGACACAAGTGATGGACTCCGGGCTTAATATGGATCACGTGGGTCCCGGGGGACCCCGTCGGATGTTTAGAAGTGGTTTCGCACAAAACGGATATCAAATTTAGGCTCAGCGCGAAATTCGAATTAAAAATGACTTTCCGGGAGCCTCCGGCAATTTATAGGATTGGAATTTGGCAAAATGGACGCCGGATTTGGAATCAGCACGCGAAAACGGTCAAAATGGGCTATTTACATGTATTTTTCGGAGCTTGCTACAGTAATTTTACTGTTCACTGCCGGAACAGTGTTCCCGGCAATCGCCGGCGGCGGCGGGCAGCGGCGGAGAGCGGCGGCGCGACCTCGGGCAGGCGGCACAGCGGTGGCGTGCAGGCGCGCGCGGCGCGGGCAGGGCGCGGGCAGGCGCGCGGGCGCGCGGTCCACGCGGCAGGCGTGCACCGAGAGGGGGACACGTGACAGCTTCCTACTGGTTGGCTCACAGCTCGCGGTCTACGGAGGAGCTATGGTCTATGGTGCACAGGGGTGGACACGTGGCAGATTCTTATTAGTTCGTTGCACAGCTATTCGTGCACCGGGTGTAGCAGACAGAGTGTGACACGTGGCGCCTCCCCATTGGTTGGGACACTGTGTGGGCAGAGGGGCAGCTGGCGCGTCTGGCGCGCGGGCAGGCGCGGTCGGTGCCACGTGGCGGGTCCTCATTGGCTGAGATGGTTGTTCCCTCTTCTGAGGCCACGTGGCAGCTCTTGATTGGTTGATTTTGGTGTTTCCTGTTCGGCGGGACACAGAGGTAATTTTTCGAAAAGATTTTTTGGTTTTGCCTATTTGTTGCATCCGAGAGGCATTCAAGGGGAGTTTTCACCATTTTCGAGGCCATTTCTCCCTCAGGGATGAGAAGGTGAAATCTTCTCCAAGAAGAGAGGAATGCTCCTGTGAAGTTTCGGATTTTTCGGCGGCATGGATTACGAGATTTCCATTTTCTCCGGCGCGGCGCGACGTTCCTTCATCGGTGTACCCCTTTCGCCGCGTTTCGATGCGAGAGCTCTCCCGGCCTACCCCGATCACATTTTCCTGCGATTCTTGCGCCATTGGAACGACGACTGACAGAGATTTAATCTTGGTATTTCTGTTTCCCCTTGTTTCGCGCTTTTCGAGGAGTTTTTTTGAGTTTACTGTGACACCATTTGCTGTGATTGAGTTTTGGACAGTGGTTCCATCTTTTGGCGATATCTTCGCGCACAGGCATCGGATTGGGGTGATTCAAGAGGCATTTTGAATCTACACATCATGAGGAATATCCCTAAATTTTCTTGGAATTTTCTAAATTTTTCTCGAAGGTGAAAAGTCCCTGTTTATAGAACTTTGCGATTCAGATTTTGTGATTGGTTTGTTTCGGGGTAGTTTCCTTGTCGAATTTGTATCTCAGCGTAGGAAACTCGGGTGTGAACGTGCAGGTACTCATTTCGACCGGTTCGTCGCGAGGATCGTGACAGTATTTTTCCTGAAATTTTTTCAGCAGATCTCGCAGGTGAAAAAGGCAAAACTGTGGACTATTGTGTTTAGGGACAGATTTTGTGTGAGCATTATATGTTAATTGTGTATGTCCTTTTTGGGGTGCTTTGTGCAGTGTTGTGGTGATTGCTGAGACTAGGCGTGGACTTCACTGTTGGGACCAGAAATTAGCACTCGAGGTGGGTGGTTGCTCTATCCCTCTTTTCTGATATACCCACTAGGAATATTAGAGAGATTCCCTCTATTGGACATATTGAATGGTCATCTAATGAACATGCATACTTAACCAAAATAATTGTGAGCCTATCATATGGAAAAACACTATATTGGAAACTTGATAGTGGTTGGAACTTATACATGCTTGCATGGACATCATTTTTGCATTTAACCTTGCATAAGGGGGGGATGTACTTTCATATGTTGGGATATTGTGAAACGTCTTGTGGGAGGGTACCACTTGAGGATCTTTTGGACAGGCATGGGTGGATGGTTTATGTGAGGGTGATTAGCAGATTATAGACATGTGTGGTTGGATTATGATTTAGCATGATGATTATACCCAGGTGGAGCTATTATTCGATACACATGTGGAACCACTATTCGTCACTCCCCTTCTTTCTTTCATGAGGAGATAGGCTTGCATATATCGATATTTAGTTAGACCATTTCTGATCGTTACACTATATGCTGAGACTTGACTTAGGAGAAACCCTATTGTTCCTTCTCACCCTATTCCTTAGGCAGGCGGCTATTTGTTGCTCGGGTTTGAGCAGGGATTGGCATAGTGTAGCCAGGGCCTGGATTTTAGCTTCTGGGGTATTGCGGCTACCGCAGATAGTAGGCGGTTGGCCGGATGTCGGATGTGGGACATGTTTGTGATTATGGGTGTTGTTGTGAACCCTTGTTTTTGATTACCCGCTAGGCATTTGAGCAGCTTCTGTGGTTAAAAGGCTAAATGCACTTTATGCGTGGCAATGGCAGGCTTAATTGAGACTAAAACGGATATTGTTAATACTTGCTTGATTGGGGATTATGATTGTAGAGCAGTAATATCATGTTAAAAGATAAGGCTAATCAATAATTGTGGGCTTTGGGTATGTGGCATATGCAGGCACAGGCTATCTCATATTTACTTTTCTCATACAGTTCTCTACATGCTCTAACAGTATAAAGGTTATCGACATCTGTTTATTTTATATCATTTTGGGACATTTGCATGCTTGTATAGTCACCTAGATAGGTCACATTTTTCTGCTACACTATCATGCTGGAATTGACATAGGAGAGACCTTTTTATTATTCCTTTCTCTTTTCATTTGAGGCTCAGGGTATTTGTAGCTCGTGCGCGAGCAGGGGGTTTGAGGATAGTGTAGTCAGGATCTTGGGTTTTGGGACAGGCAGGCTTGATGGCAGGGTATTGCGGCAACCGCGGACCTTGGGCGGTTGACCGGAGGTTGCTTATGCATCAGATTGGGTATCAGGTCTCTAGTGGATGGAGTTTCCCACTATTTGTTTATCTTGCATCAGGTTGAGATAGGGTCTCCCTTTAGTGGATAGGTTTTCCCACTTTGATCAGAGTCATGATCCAGTCCTGTTGATTTATGATACTTATGTTACTGGATACTGAGATACTTTACTCGTGTGGGTCGTTCCGCTCGAGTGCCACTCCGGAGTGCGCGGCAGACAGGCTTCGAGTCCTTGAGACTCTCATCCCCTATCGGTGTTATGCGTTGGCCAGCATACCCGATTTGGCAGGCACAGTAGGCAGTACCAGTGTTTACTGGTGGTCAGATTGGGTTTATTCAGGCAGGTATTTGTATTCTGATGCATACATTCAGCTATTCCTTTAGCTCAGTATTTAGAGGCATACTAGTGGTAGCTTTTCGTCAGTAGTCATATTCATAGCATACCACCTTCATTTCCTTTGCCTCTGGTAGAGCTAGTGGGCGTGTCAGAGTTGAGGTTTTACCCACTAGGGGAGGCTACTGATTTACTAGTAGTTCTCACCCCCATTCTTCTTTTCTCTGTTTCTTCTCCCTTGGTTTGCAGTGTCTTCTGCGGGTGCTGCTGGGTTTTCTGCGGCGGGTCGAGGAGAGAGGACGGCGGAGTAGATAGACCTCGAGGTAGGATGAGCGAGTTAGCTGGACTGTTGGTGTACCCATGTTTCCTCAGACGATTGTACTTTTACTTTGGGACTGGCTTTTGCCAGCAGGTTGTATTTATTTTTGTGAGCTGGGAGAGACAGATGTATCATTTTTACAGATGTATTGTATTTTATTTCCAGCTTCAGTCTGAGATGTGTTAGTTTTAGTTCAGCTCTGTTTTTATTGCTCTTTTATTATTTCTCTTATATCTGAGCAGGTTATTGGCGCTTCGTGTACACGGGAAATACCGTGTGCACGGCGGATCTGTAAACGGGCCCGGGTTTCGGTTTACACCCGGGGCGTGACAAACTGTCTCAACAAACTAGCCTCCCTTGTCTTCCTCGCAGAAGGTCGTTGCCTTCTCTCTCCGCAGTCAAACATTGTGTGGCGCTGTGCCAACCAATCCCAAGCACTGGGTCAAAACATCGAGCTGACACAAGTACCAATAAGTCTGCCGATATAACTCGAGGTCTCAACTACACTGGACTTGATCCACAAGCCTCTTCCACATGCACCACACCAACAGGAATCTGTACCTCTAGTGCACGTGGTAACAAATCTGCCTCCAGTCCATGCCGGATTGCAACATGCTCTAACTCCGACTGCTGTGAGGAAATCACACCCGTGACACTCGATCCACTATCATGGCGGCCTCCAACCGGGCGGCACAGACTAATCCGCTTGACGCAAGTGGTCGCCGCTTAGTCTGCCTGAAAATCAAGACTATCCACATAGAGAGCACGATCTCTGCCTTTGCTCACACTGAGACGACGAAAAAGGTCCTCCGCAGACAACGAACCCATGCTACTGCTGCGCTACTCTGATAAAGATGCCGATGCTGCCATCGGGGTCCACCCGACCCCTGACATCTCAGGAAATCCATTATTGCAACCATCATATGACAAAACACAATTAATTCATGCAATTCCTTATACAATTATCCTTACTAAGCTCACCCCTCAATCACGTATATTGTACCCCAAACATGCAGGTTATCAATCACAAAGGGTAACATTCCCATGGGTAAGCTTTACATAATTCGTTCACAAGGATATCCACTACATAATCCGTCCACAAGGATATCGACCATCTGGGAAAGGAAAACGAAAATGCCTCTGCCGCCCGATCAGTCCTCCAGCACCTAGCGCCAAGCACCTCTATCCAAAACTCGCCTCTGGCGGCAGATCCCTATCCAAAGGAACTGCAATGCCACGCTCCACACGAAATGCCTACTCCATCGAGGCATCCAAAATCCAAAACGGAGGGATCAAATAAACTGAAAGATATCCGAGCGCAATCCACTTCCAGTCACACATATCCTATGCACCCCGTCCCTCGAAACCCGGAGCGCCCAGTCCAACAACTGCAATAACTCTTAACCCAAAAGGCTTCCAAGTACTCTCAATCCCCCCACCGAACAAGACCTTGCCTCCAAAGGCCCCATACTCAATTCCATGAATCAGGGTGGTTCATCTGCCAAAACTAGCTCACTCTTTCAATGCAATCCCACAGCTTTCCCCGCTGTCAACTGTCCACCCTTCCTCGGTACCCCAGCACTAAACGTCAGCACGGAGGGGCTACTCACTAGTCCGACAACTGTGCCACTGCGCAGATCCAACAACTGTGCACTGCTCCGACAACTGTTCCACTGCGCTGCTCCGACAACTGTGTCACAGCGCTGCCCCGATAACTATGCCACTGCGCTAATCCGACAATTGTGTCACCGCGCTGCTCCGACAACTGTGTCACTACTCCGACAACTGTCACTGTGCTGATCCGACAACTGTGTCACTGTGCTGATCCGACAACTGTGTCACTGCGCTGCACCGACAACTGTGCCACTGCTCCGCTGATCTGCCTCCAATGCTCCTACCCTTCGGGTCCGGAGCTCTCAGACTCCAATCTGGGTATCCGGCCCGAAACAACCAACTCAGACCCAACTGCCGCACCAAGGTGCACTCAGGTCAGGGCCCCAACTGTAGAGTTATTTAGGATCCACAAGGATCTAAATAGGTACTATCAAACACCTAGAGGGGGGTGAATAGGTGTAATATTATAAAAACCAATCTCAGTGCAAAATAAAAACCAATGCGGAAAATAAAAATCAACACACCGAGATTTACGTGGAAACTCCAATCCAGGAGAAAAACCACGGGACCAACACGCAATAACAATCCACTAAGAATTGAAGAATAACAAGGTGATTACCGACTCCACGGACTCGACCCCTCCTTCAAGTTCTTCGGACCTTGCGCTCCACCGATTGCACGTCCACTGCACACGTTCGAATCCACGAACGCCACTCGAATCCACGAGCACACGTTTCGAATCCACGAAACGCCTTCAACACACCGAATCCACGGTGCCACGTCGAATCCACGACGCAAACTCAGCCGATAAAGAAATATAGGCTTCGATGGTGATCCTTTGCTTAGATTATCATTGAAGAACCGTAGAAAGAATTTCTAAGCAAAGTTTAGATCAATTCGACAAAAGAGAGATCTTGAAAGAACCGTCGAATTGACCTAAAAGAGGCTAAAAAGAAGAACGGTAAAAACCTAGCCTCTAGGGTTGCTCTCGAGTGTTTTCGGTATCGGTCCAACTATTCGAGAAACCCTAAGTATCTATTTATAACCCTTGGAAACATATTAGAGTCAGTTTAGGAAACTTTTCCAGAGGCAACATTGTGTACCGGTACTACTTATCATGTTCCGGTACTCAATGGTGCAAAACACAGATTTTTCTATTGTGTTCCGGTACGTGAGTCAGTGTTCCGGTACGCAATACAAATTTCAGAAAACTCTGTGTCGGGTTTGAGGAACTTCAAGTGTGGTTCCGGTACTCAATGTAAAAACAGATTTTTTCAAGGTAAACTTTATCCAAAACAGACCAAGTACCGGAATCCAAACTTAAAACAAGTTGTAAGTTAAAACCAAGTTCCTAAAACCAAGTCTAAACCGGTTTTCATTAATTTCCTGTTTCCAATGATTATGAATGAACTTTAATCACCATGATCTATATTTAATCATACCTGAGAGTTGACTTGGGCTCATGTTGAATCTTCAATGAGTCTTCTAAGGCTGATTTGATAATTTGATCCCTTTAAGACTCCGACTCAACTCACTGACTTGACTCACAAAATATGCCAACACCAAAAAGCCGTAACAATCTCCCCCTTTGGCAATTTCGTGACAAAACCCAAAAATACATAAAAACTCTCAAGTCACTCATCTTAAGCCAAAAAGTCGAAATTCAATGTCATCACCAAAACATTGATTTTCTTTGCGTGAAAGATCCAATAAATACAAAATTACATTTGAACCAAACAGTCCTAGAACATACTCTATGACTTAGGACTTGGAGTCTTAAAGTGATGTAATTCCTGCAAAACAAAACTCCAAACAAATCAAATGTTAGTCGTTAGAAATTAAAATCCTACACTTGATTCGTCTTCCATTTGGTTCTTTTGATTTGTGGCTCTTTCAATCTTTTCTTTATCTCCCCCTATCTTGAGTATCCATCTCTTGAGCATCCATGTTCTCCAAGTTCTCCCCCTTTGTGATGCAATCATTATTTTCTGTCTCCCCCTTTCTGTCTCCCCCTTTCTATGATATGTCCATCATTTCCGTTCTCCCCCTTTTTGTCACAAATTGTCAAACAGTTAATAGAAACAAAAGGTAAAAATACTAGGAGGATAAGTTCTTAGTTACAAGACGATTAGAGTTCTTGTTCATCACAAAGTGAAAAGAAAACTGAAAACCAAAAACAAGAAGGAAAAGAAATCACTCATCCTGATTTGAATCATCATCATCATCATGTGATGTGGTCCATGAGATGTACTCGGTGCAGTTGCTCCAGTGACCACATCATCATGTTTGCACCCAAGGATATCGAAGATTTTCTTTAAACCATCCTCAAGTTTCTTGAAGCCTTGCTCCATCCTTTGCTCCAACTTTTGCTTTAATGAACGAACATCCCGATGCAAGGTTTGAAGAGTTATGACCTCATCTGGTTCAGGAGATTCTTGACGAGGTGGTGCACTCACTGTCGCTTCACTTGCATAGGCTTTTGTATGCCCAAATGTCTTCAAAGTGCTAATTGACTTGGCTAAAGTGATTCCATCAATTGCCCCCAAGCCATAATCATATTTGGCACAAGAAATGTCCACTCCGTGATCTTCCAGAATACGAGTAATCAAGATTGGATACGGTAGAAGGTCACGTTGCCTTGATCCTTCAATGACATGTACCATTTGCTGCCAAATGAGAAATGGAATGTTGGTGTTAATTCCATTTGCACTTTCCGGGTGACCGAGAAAAAAGAGAAGTAACAATCGATCCCATCGAATCCTTTTGGTCCCCAGTGTGGGCAATAGGTTGTAGCAGACGATTAAGGACAAGATGTGATATTCAGGTTTTAGGTCCTTTGATTCAACATATAATCTGTTCGTGTGCGTCCCTGTCTTGCAAATGGAGTCCACAACCATATCCCAATGGGTATCATGCAGAAAATTTCCATCAGTATAATAAAGACCAGTAGTGTCAACATCTAATCCAAGGTTTGCACCAATTACTGCTGGAGTGATGTCAAACTTGACGCCTCTAACTGTTGTTTCAAAGACGAAGGCCCCGGTGTCATGGTCTTTTTGAAGTATGTTACCTTGCATGTAAAATTCCCTGATGATCTCGACACAGAAACCCATCTTTGGCTGAACCCTGCCAAGTGGCCGAATATGACTTCGTTCCAAGAGCCTTGCAAAGTCTGGCACCTCACGACATAGCTCATTAAAATTCACGTGTCGCTCTCCAATGCATGTGCGGTTTGCAAATCTGGCACGGCGTTTTGCACTCACATGCGTTTCGCTTTCATCAACATTTGATCTCCGTTGAGAGCGCTCGCGTATTACCGGTCCACCGGTACTTCTACGCGGAGGAGAATCCGCACCCTTCTTTTTCCTTGGAGCCATAGGTGCTTTCCCCTTACCTTGAACTGTTTCTTCTTCATATTCTGAGGAATTTTCAGATTCTGAGCTAGTTGAATCCTCATTGCGTGATCGTTTAGTAGCCTTTTTCTTTCCAGAACTGCGACCGCGTCCACTTCCAGTGGCCATCAAAACCACTAGTGCAAGAAGCCATGAAAATGCCATTTCCTACAAAGAACACAATGCACTATGATTTGATCGTATAGGAAGGCTTAAACATGTCTAAGAAACATTCTAAACATGTCACAATTGATGATTCATCATTTAAAATTCATTTGCATTAAAAGCCCTAATTCTCAATTTCTTTTATGCTAAGAACATATGAAAATGTTAGATTCAATCAAATAAACATGGAAACATGAATCTAATTAGATAGAAAGCAACCATATATGTTCTAAACATGAATTAAGAGTGATTTAAGCAAGTGATTTCATTTGGAGTAAGGATCAACTCAAAAATCCCTAAAAACAACAAAAAAACCTAAAACTAGGGTTTTGAAGTTAAAGAAACCAAGATCTAAGTAGAAACTTACAAATGAGAGCAACAAATCTCTTGATCTTGAAGAAAAACCCCTTAGAGATGTTTTAGAGAGAGAGAGGGAGGGTTTTGAAGTGGGAGAGATGAGATAAAACCGATGTAGTTTCGGAATAAAAAGAATCCCAGATCGCGTACCGGTACAAGGAGTCGCGTACCGGTACGTAGTGTAAAAACCGAAAAACCTACGTTCGGGTTCCGGATTGTAAAACAGGGGGTAATCCGGATCCGCAATGTAGTTCCGGTACTAAAAGAGTAGTACCGGTACGCCAGTGAAAAACCAGAAAAATTCACATTCGGGATCCGGATTGGATTTTCTAATCCGGATTGGATTTTCAGGTACTAAAAAGCAGGTACCGGAACAACAGAGCCAAAAAGCAAAAATTTCTTGAAACAAATCCAAATTTTGAAATCTTTTCAAATACCGATTTGTATACCATCAAGAAATCCATTTAAGTGCTTTGAAAAACAATGAATTCACATAGATGTCATTCAATCCAATTAATTATAAAAATTAAAAAGATTTACTCCAAAATCATTAAAAATTAAGGTAAAACATTATAAACCATTTTTCATGTTATATTCATCAAACACAAGTCATCAAAAATAATCTTGAGATCCAAACTCTATCAAGATGTAACGGATTTACAAAGATGACTTACGGAGATTTTCCAAATGACATCAATCTTGAATTCTACCCTTTCAAATTTGAGATAAGCACTAAAGTACCTAAGGGTGGCTCTTTGAGCATCTTTTTAACTATCCCACCTTATACCAACCTGGAGATTGTTCAAAATAAAAACTTTGAATTTAAATCTCCGAATGCTTCAACTAAAAATTCTCATAAAATATTTTTCAGGCATCCATAACATGTGGTAGCTCTTTCCAACATGTGGTGGTAGTTTTCACACTCCTTTCGGATGTAACTCTTTCCACATCTTTTATAATTCATTTATTTACCCTTGTAAGAAGGCAATCTCTTACGTGAAAGAATTAAATCCCAAATTTCAGTCTATCGGTTGTCTCACGTTTATCACAATGAATTCACACAACCGAGATAGATTAAGCATCTAAAGATCACACATGATTTCTAAAATTTGATGCTTATAATATCAAAAACTCCTATAATGAAGTATCTTCAAGATTATGATTATGGAGTAAAGTTGATAATTCATATAAAATTAAATTGGAGTGATTGAAAGTGAAACCCTTTTTATTCAATGCACTTGTTCGTTAAAACCCTTTTGTTTAAAAAAAAACAAAACATAAAACCAAGAGCATTGAAAAACATGTAATGCAGAGATTAAGAAAAATATGAAGGGAAAACCAATCAAAGCATTACACACAGTCATAAGCTATTTAGAACTTAAGACAAGGAAAGATATCACCTTTCCGAATCCAAAATCGTCGGATCTTGGGTTGTCTTGATTCATTGTGCCCGGGGGTTGGTAGCTTTGACTGTTGATCCACCTTGGGTCTTTGCCTCGCAATAATCCACTTGAATGATTGATGTTGTGGCTCGGACCTTTGGTGGGTTGAGTGAACTCCTTTGACTTGATGTGTCTTTTGATTCCGTTGAGTCCGCTCCGTAGATGAAGTCGCCGAAGGATTTTTCTTTCTCTTTTTCGGGCAAACCTTCACCAAATGTCCTTCAAGTCCACAAAGGTGACATATCCTTCCTTTCGATTTCATTGTGGAACTTGAAGCATGCGCAGTTTGGTCCCTTTTAAATCCCAAACCAACCTTGCTTGCTTGACCTAATCCGGACATACAATTAAGTTTCTTGGAACCGGTTGAAAGCCTTTGTATGTCGGATTTAAGTTCATGAACTTGCTTGGTCAAAGCTTGGTTGGTGACATGAATCTCCTCAAACTGCTTTTCTAGAAAACCAACCTTGTCCATATATGATTTAGCGTTTGTCTCCGATTGGTTTAGCTTTTCTTGGAGGATTCCATTGTTGTCTAATACCCGTCCATGTTCCTCCTCGAGATCATGAAGTTTGATCTTTAAAGCTTGATTCTCGTCTTGAACTTCATGTCGTTGCTTCCTCAACTTCTTGTTAAGTTTGGCCATCTTCTTTGATTCCGCAAGAAGTTGTTGGTATGCCTCAACGAGTTCTTCTTCGTCCGACTCCCCCTCACTTGATGACTCTCCTCCGGATGTTGATGTTTCATGCAAAATCAAAGGAATAGAGTCAGTGACTAAAGATGATAAGCACAAATTAGAAGAGGGAATTTGAGAGGCATGAAAAGCAACAAATTTTTCTTTTTCCTCTTCACTTGAGGTCGATTCATCGAAACTAGAATCGTCCCAAGTTTTTGCTTGCAAAGCCTTCTTTTTGTATGATTTCTTAGAAGGACAATCCGTTGAAATATGGCCGTAGCCTCTACATCGATAACATCGGATTTCCCCTTCGAAATCATCTTTTTCTTTTTCTTTAGAAGGTTTTGCAATGCTTTTGAGTTTAGAGGATTTAGAACCCGATGATCCTTTAGATGGTTTCGTGGATGAAAATCCATCGGTTCGATTCTTCCAAAATTTTCGACGAAATTTCTTTGTGATCTGCGCCAGTTGTTCTTCAAAATCGGCAAGAGAGATTTCATCGTCGGAACTCGATTCGTCATCTTCTTCCTTTGTTGATTTGAACGCAATACCTGTAAGCTTAGAAGAAGACTTAGAAGAAATTTGATTAGTAGGAAAAGTCATCTCATAAGTTTGTAAAGCACCTACTAATTCCTCTACACTCATCTCATCCGGATGACTAACGGTTTCAATAGCGGTAACTTTTGCCCTAAACCGTTCCGGAAGAGTCCGAAGTATCTTCCTTACAATTTTCGACTCATTTCTAGGGCATCGGCTAGGTATCCACATACATGCGCTATTAGAGAAGAAAATAGCCGAAAAGAAAAAATCCACATATATAGAGAAGAAAGGAAATCAATAGATTTATTCTATGTTTCTTCATCTATATTGATTGATTTGATTCTAGGTTTTCCATACTCACATTTTGAGTAGAATCAAATCAATGAATACTTAGATGGTATTTCCGATCTATCTTTAATCTAAGTATTCGGCGGATCATCACCACCCAAACAAAACAACGATTTACCCCAAAATCGGCGCGTGGACTCGCGTGGCCTTGTGGATTCAAGGTGCAACCGCTCTCGTGGATTCGGAGCGAGGTACGTTCGTGGATTCAAAGCGTGCCACTGGGTGAAGACCGTGGATTCGGTTGGACGTCGTGGACTCGACGTTGGACGCTGTGGATTCAGCGTTGGGCGCGGATCGTGGATTCGAGAAGCGTCGTGGAGCGAGCGGGAAGATCTACTAGGAGCGTATGGTAAAAGGTTGAGTCGTCTGTGAGTACGTTATATCACCTTGTACGTGTGTTAATTCTAGTGGATTTCGCCGTGTTATCGGTCCCGTGGTTTTTTACTCCGGTTTGGAGTTTTTCCACGTAAAAATCTTGCGTGTTCTTTTATTTTTCCGCATTGGGTTTATTGCGCAATGATTTTTTGAGTGTTTATTGTTTACACCTATTCACCCCCCTCTAGGTGTTTTTTCCCCTATTTAGATCCATATTAGTATAACCCAACAAGTGGTATCAGAGCGGGAATAGGGTTGTAAACAATGGTTGAAGGTGGAAACATCAATCGACCCCCTTTCTTTGATGGAACAAATTATGCGTACTGGAAAGTACGGATGAAAGCCTTTTTAATTTCCATCGACGAAAGGGTGTGGCAATCAATTGAATTAGGATGGTCTAATCCAACTGAAATTTTAGATGATGTTCGCACCTTAAAACCTAGGTCGAAATGGACCAAGGAAGAGATAGACTTATCTTCTTACAATGGCAAAGGAATTAATGCTCTATTTAATGCTTTGTCACAAACTGAGTTCTCTCGCGTCTCGGCATGTGAGACTGCGAAAGAAATCTGGGATGTTCTTCAAGTTACGCATGAGGGAACTAACCTAGTGAAGATTCAGAAACTGCAAATGCTCACGAGCAAGTTTGACTCTATCTCTATGGCAGAGAATGAATCCTTCACTGACTATTACACACGATTGCAAGACATCGTAAACTCATGTGCTAACTTGGGAGAGAAGATTCCAGAATTTAAAGTTGTAAGAAAAATTCTAAGAACTCTTCCTGAACGATTTCGCCCGAAGGTCGCAGCCATTGAAACAATTAAACACCCGGACGAAATGCGTGTAGAAGAATTAGTAGGTGCTTTACAAACTTATGAAATGACTTTTCCTACTAACTATTCTTCTGGAAAGGCATCCTCTTCTAAGTCTTCAGGTTACGCATTGAAATCAACTAAAGAAGAAGACGCGGATTCATCCTCCTCGGACGACGACGAGAACCTTTCTATGGAGGACTTTGAGAAGCAGCTCGCTCTCTTGACAAGGAAGTTTCGCCGCAACTTTCGAAGGGGAAATTCAAGCAAAACTCCATCCTTCGGAAAGTCGAAGAAAGGCAAGGGTTCTTCAAGTTACAAGTCAAGAAAGCAAGAGAACTTCTCAAAGGATAAGAAAAGTTCTGAGGGACAAGTTCAGTGCTTCAAATGTCGAGGCTACGGCCACATTGCAACGGAGTGTCCCAACAAGAATCCGGCAAAGAAGAAGGCGATGCAAGTCGTTACTTGGGATGACAACTCCACGTCAAATGAGTCATCGTCAAGTGATGAAGAAGACAACGCGACAGCTTTCCACGCGTCCACTACATCTTCACCCTTCATGTGCTTAATGGCAAGTACATCCGACTCACTGTCCAACTCCACTGTTGAAAAGATTGCAACGGACGATGAATCAGATGATTCGGAAGGTGAAGATTTTGCTCTAGCCTACCATAAGCTTTTGAGGGATTCAAAGAAACTGGCTAAGCAAAACAAGGGGTTGAAAGGGAGATTGCAGGATCTTGAAGAAGAAGTAAAAAGGGTAACCTCTCTCTCAACCGATCTTGAAGTGGAAAGGGATAATCTGATTAAAACAAATGTTTCCCTTCAAGAGTCCAATGAGCAACTCGAGAAGAATTATATGGATATGGTGAACAAAGCGAATTACTTCTTGAAGCTCAACGGCGAGGCTCGACAGGAAAAATTGGAAATGACGGAGACCATACGCCAACTGAAGGATGACTTAAAGAGATTTTCTTCTGGAAGGAGTAAGTTGGACAGACTTCTTGGTCTTGGTCAAAGAAATAAGTTCGGCCTCGGATACACTCAAACTGGAGACATTCCAAGTTCGAGTGGTACAGTATTTGTGCCTCAGTCGGTATCTCCTCCTCCGACACCGGTGTTCACGACAAGCAACGACAACAACCTACTACATCCTCCTCGGAATCGACAAGAACCAAGGTATGTTTTCGTTGTGGCATTTCAGGGCACATAAGAAGAAATTGCAAGACGGAAGCCAAACGCACACCTCAAGCACCTCTTGCAATGACTACCAAAAAGGCTATTCCTCGAAAATCAACTGCAATTCATTCAAAGGAAAAGAGCCTTGGTAGTACACCGCTCAAGACGACATCATCAAGGAGCAGCAATTCTTCAAGCAAGACGCTCTCACCTAGGAAATCAACTTCACGATCATTACCGACGCACTCCAAAAAGGTTTGGGTGCGCAAAGGTGAAATTTTTCCCTGTCTTGCTACCAATGTTTCCTTGCATGCATATGATAGTTCGTCTTGGTACCTGGATAGCGGGTGTTCCCGTCATATGACCGGCGATAAAAACTGTTTTCAAACATTTGAGAAAAACTCCGGAGGACTTGTTGTTTTCGGAGATGGTCGGTCTTCCAAAATTGTTGGAAAGGGAACGGTAGCTATTCCAGATGGCCCGGTTCTAGATAATGTGTTATTTGTTCATGGCCTTAAGACTAACCTCATAAGCATAAGTCAACTGTGTGATAGTGGTTATTCAGTTAATTTTTCATCTGATAAATGCACTGTAACTGACATGAACCATGCTTTCTTTTTAAAGGGGGTTAGATCAGAAAACAATTGTTATGTAGTTCCTACTAAGATTTCTGAAAAATGTAACCTAGCATCTTTGAAAAATGAAACACTTTGGCATGAAAGGCTAGGTCACATAAACTTTAAGGAACTTGCTAGAATTTCAAATAAAGATGTGGTCAAGGGGGTTCCGAAACTTTCTTTTGAACAAAACCTTGTGTGTGGCGGTTGCCAAAAGGGAAAACAGTCTAGGACTGCACACAAGAACTTGAACCACATAGGTACAAAACGGCCTTTGGAACTTTTGCATATGGACTTAATGGGGCCAACTCGTCAACCATCTCTGGGAGGTAAATGGTATATTTTCTTGTTGGTTGATGATTTTCTAGATATACTTGGGTAGCTTTCTTAAAAGAAAAAGCTGATACCTTTGATTCTTTTCTCGAAATCTGCAATCGTATTATGATAGAAAAGAATGATAGGATTACTCGAGTTAGGAGTGATAGAGGTGGGGAATTCATAAATTCCAAATTCATTGATTTTTGCACTTCTAATGGCATTAAACATGAATTCTCCGCACCTTACACACCTCAACAAAATGGTGTAGTCGAGCGCAAAAACAGGGTCGTACAGGAAATGGCACGTGTTATGCTTCACAGCCGGAACTTACCTTTTTATTTTTGGGCTGAAGCGGTGAACACTGCTGTTTATGTTATCAATCGCGTGTATTTGCGCCCGGGGACATTGAATACACCATATGAACTTTGGTTTTGTAGAAAACCTAACATCAAATATTTTCGCATCTTTGGGAGTCGGTGTTTTATTTTACGTGATCGTGAGAATCTTGGAAAATTTGACTCTCGAAGTGACGAAGGGATTTTCTTAGGTTATTCTACAAACAGCAGAGCATATCGAGTTTTTAACTTAGAATCTAAGACGATCGTAGAATCGATAAATGTTAAGGTAGATGAAGCTTTTCACTTTGAATCTGAAAAATCTACCCTCGATATCTCTCTTGATGATGATACACCTGCTAATGCATCTTCTTCTAACAATTCTTTCGATAATAATGATGCATCTAACGGTTCTTCAAGCTTATCTGATGTGCAGGAATCATCTCGTGTACCTCCGCCTACTCCTCTACCTCAAACGTTACGCATCTCCAAGGATCACCCTGAATCGAACATCATTGGAGATCCACAAGAAGGAGTTAGAACACGGAGACAATTGGTTTGCGGATTTGCATGCTATGTATCTCAAATCGAACCAAAGAATGTTGATGAAGCTCTCCAAGATGATTACTGGATTAAAGCAATGCAGGAAGAGCTCCATCAATTGAGCGAAACAAAGTCTGGGAATTAACGAAGCCTCCGAAGCAACACAATGTGATAGGTACCAAATGGATCTTCAAGAACAAGAAAAACGAAGAAGGTACTATCATCAGGAACAAAGCAAGGTTAGTTGCTCAAGGCTACTCTCAAGTAGAAGGTATAGACTTTGATGAAACTTTCGCCCCTGTAGCTAGACTCGAGTCCATTCGTATATTGTTTGCGATTGCTTGTCATTTTAAAATCAAATTATTTCAAATGGACGTTAAGAGCGCCTTTTTAAATGGATTTTTAAATGAGGAAGTTTATGTGGCTCAACCGAAAGGTTTTGTGGATCATAAACTACCTAACCATGTTTTTCGTCTGAAAAAGGCTCTTTACGGTCTGAAACAAGCACCGCGAGCATGGTACGAAAGGTTGACAAAGCACCTTTTGGAAAAGGGCTACACTCGAGGGGGAGCTGACAGGACTCTCTTTGTGAAGCATTATCAAAACAATTTCATAGTTGCTCAAATCTATGTCGATGACATTGTTTTTGGCGCAACAAGAGATAATGATGCTTCTAAATTCGCGGAGACCATGGAAAGCGAATTTGAGATGTCCATGATGGGCGAATTGACTTATTTTCTTGGATTACAAGTTAAACAAAACGATGAAGGAATTCACTTGTGTCAATCCAAGTATGCACTGGAGTTGGTCAAAAAGTTTGATCTTGAAAATTCTAAGGATTTTCCGACTCCAATGGGAACTAGCCATAAGGGACTTGGAAGTGAATCACATAGTGAGAATGTAGACGAGAAACTGTATCGCAGTATGATTGGAAGTCTACTATATCTCACGGCTAGTCGCCCGGATATATCCTTCAGTGTTGGGATTTGTGCGAGATATCAATCAGCACCGAAGGAGGTTCACCTGAAAGCGGTGAAACGGATCATCCGGTATATCAAAGGTACAATCAATTTCGGAATTTGGTATCCTATGGGAACGACTTTGGATATTGTTGGATACTCAGATGCCGATTGGGCTGGATCAGTGGATGACCGGAAAAGCACGAGTGGTGCATGCTTCTATCTTGGCCACTGCCTTGTTGCATGGCACAGTAAAAAGCAGAACTGCATAGCACTCTCGACTGCCGAAGCGGAGTACATTTCTGCAGGAAGTTGTTCAACCCAATTGATTTGGATGAAAAGCGTGTTGAGCGATTTCCGGATTTCAACATCTTCGGTAACCATTTTATGTGACAACACTAGTGCTATTAACATTTCTAAAAACCCTGTGTTGCACTCTAGAACAAAACATATTGAACTTAGATATCATTTTCTTAGAGAGCTAGTTGAATCAAACATTCTTCAACTGTCATATATTTCAACTGAGGATCAATTAGCTGATATCTTAACAAAACCTTTGGATCAAAAACGTTTTATTCACTTGCGTAAAGCAATTGGCATGCTTTCCTTGAAATAAACTCTTTTGAAACCTTTGCTTAGGTTAGGTTTTGTTTTTGTTTTTGTTTTGTTCTTTATCTATGTTTTGTACATAGGACATTAATTGAGCATAAATCATAATTGACTTTAATTGCATCCTTTTATGCATTTAGAAATTTATTATGCTTTTGATGTCATAATATTTCAATGTTGCAATGATCATTTACGTTAATTAAACCATCTTTTAAGTGATCAAAGTCAATTTCTCTCTCAATGATCTCTTGGTATAGTCATTATCATATTTGATTGCTTAGTCGAGTATGAATTCGAGATCAATGGTTTGGTTGAATACCTTATATATTAAATAATTGATAGCCAATTGAGGGGGAGTCAATGAAATGTAAAATGCTCAAAAGATGTGGAAAGAGTTACATCCCAATGAGGAGTGTGAAAACTACCACCACATGGAGAAAATGAAAAAAAAATATACTCCATGAATGAAAAGCAAATTTTTGTTTTGAAAATTGTTGATGAAATTCATATTGAAATACTTGACTCAGTCGTATTTCATGGTTGGTATAAGGTGGGATTTTTAGTAAAAGATGCTCAAAGAGCCACTCCTTCAACAGATTGTCTAGATATATTATCTAACTTATCTGGGATTTCAAACATCTATTGATCTTGGTATTTCATTTTCTTTGCCAAAATTGATGATTTGATAAAGGCATTACGCATAAGATCAGGATAGATGTAATTGAAGTTGTTCAACTTTAAGTGTTTTAACTTTCGTAAATTTTCGTTTCATTTTTGGGTATTGTTGATAGATTTTGCATAATCTATTTCTTGTTGTATGAAACGATGTCTTTTGTTTAAAGTTGACATGGTAAAGTGCTTACATACTTTTTCTGGATTTTATGGAATTTTTCTGGAGAAAAAGTTGAAGCCGATCCGGATCGGGGTAAGTGATCCGGATCCCGAACGCAGGATTCTTCCTGCGGGTAGCCGATCCGGATCACATTCTCGATCCGATCCGGATCACGGCTAGGGTTTTTATAAGAACAAAGAGGATTTGATTTCTTTTACCCTAATCTTTTGTTCTAAATCTCTAGAGCTTCTCTCTCTAGATTTCTTGCATTTTGGAGCTTCCAAACTCAAAGTTCTTCGGATTCAAGTAAGTTTTATTGATCAAAACTCGGTTTTTCACAGTTTTTATGGTTTTTCTTCAAACGTGAGTTGAAATCTTGAAACTTTTTCGTTTGTGAATGGTTTTTGATCAAATTTCTTTTGAAATAAGGACTCTGGGTCAATTAGTTTTGCTTTTATGCTGGGTTTTCTCAAGATAAACGAGTTTTTAGGCTTCGATTTCTAAAAATTCTGGTTTAGGGCATAAAAGAGGAATTTTTGAAAATCATGGAATTGATCTATTTTTAAAATTCTTTTTGGAAAACTAATTTGATTCTTGGCTTCTCTACATGATTATGATTGTCTAGGTACAATTTTTCAAACTTTTCAAAATTGACGATTTTTCATGTGTTCTTGAGTTACTCTTCACAGGACACTTTCTCTAAAATCAAGGCACTAACGTCAATGGCACTGTCATGGCTAATCCTGTTGTTAGTCACTATGGTACACACCCGTGCAACTGTCAAAAAGGAACAAGATAGCCCTCCTCGCGACAAGACAAAAACTGATGATAGTTCAGACTATGATGATGAAGAATGGGAAGAATTCTTCAAAGAAGTTCAACAAAAAATTGATGAGGAGGATAGGCAGTATTTGAAGAACAAAAGGCTAAAGAAGTCTGCTTCAACGACAAGACAATATACAAGACGAAAAAGTACCAGCATTCAGATTAATGAGCCTCTTATTAGGGCACGCTCACTTTCTGGAATTCTACAAACTGAATCTCCATGGGTTACGGGACTGAATGCACCTTCTGCATCCACGCAGAATCCATCAACATCAAGGAGAAGGACTGCTGAAACAGATACATTAGCATCCATTCGCCAAGAACAGCAAAGACTGTCTGCTGAACAGGAAAAGTTGTCCAGCGAACTTCAGCTCATTTCATCTGAGCATAAGAAGATCAAGAAGAAATTTTCAAGTATTTCAAAGATGCTTAAAGGAGTCTTAAGCAAACTGAGCTGTACCAGTTCAGACACCTCCGACTAAACAAACTTTTTCTTTTTGTGCAGGATTTTTAGGTTTTAGTCTTATTGATACTTTTAGTTTAGTTCTCAGTTTGTGCATATTAATAGAACTTTTTTAACTCTCCTTACATATTGTAGCTCTTGCTACGTTTTGGCTTTGTTTTGTGACAAAAAGGGGGAGAGAGTTAGAGAGAACTTTGAACAATGAACAATGATTGTGAATATCAAGGTAAGTATGACTTCAACTCAACTTTGGTTTTTCTTATGTGATTTGTGTCATGCCTCTATACTAACTATTTGACTAACTATTTGGGCATGTAATATGACTAACAAGTTGATGTTGGACTAACATACTTTGACATTTGGTTTTTGACTGCTTAGAAGATATGTTGGTTTTAACTATGATTCTCTTACATATCTGAATTTTTCAAATGTCATGATGAGAATATGTCACGCCCCGGGGTCGAAACTGCGACCCGGGCTCGCCAACAGATCCGCCACCTATGCCAAAACCCGCATAGGCGAAGCGTCTAACCTGCAAAAGATAGTACTATAGCTACACAAATATCAGAGCTGAAATAAAATGCTGTAAAATAAAATCCAATTACAATGTCCACACTACAGCATCTCTCAACTATAAAAGGAGATAAACTAAAACTATAGTACATCAGTCTCAACTCTGTCTCTCCAAATACAAAAGATCTCCCTCCAAGGATAACAGTAAATATCAGCTGACAGCTATCAGGAATCTCCAGCCAGGGGTACAGCTGCACACATCGGGTGGTACAGATCTAGCTCGCGACTCCCTCGCCCCGGTCAACGATCAAGGATCAGCACTCCCAAGGAGGACTCTGCAAAACAGGGGGGAAGAAAGGAAAGGAAAAACAACAATGGGGGTGAGAACCACTAGTAAACCAGTAGCCTCCCCCTGTGGGTAAAGCCTCAAGCTCCGGCGTACCCACTAAGTCTACTAGAGGCAAGAAAAGGGCAAGGGGGTAAAGCTGTAACAGAACTACTGAATAAAAGGGGAAACCACCACAAGTATGCCTCTAAATGCAATACCGAAGGAAATGACGGTATGAATGCATCGGAAAACAGATCTGACCAAATAGACCCAATCTAGACACCAGTAAAACTGGTACTGCCTGCTCTGCTGTCGACTCAAGAACTCAGTAGGGGACCAGCACATAAGGCTCGAAATCCCAAGGTGCCCGCGCTCGGCACGGTGTAAAGCCTACTCCGGAGTGGCACTCGAGGGGAGCGACCCACACGAGTAAAGTATCACTGTATCAAGCATCTCTGTAACCACTGTCTCATAATAGCAGGACTGGATCATGACTATGATCAAAGTGGGAAACTCCGTCCACTAATGAAACCCCGATCTGATGCAATAATACTCAAAAGTGGGAAATACCATCCACTAGAGAAATCTGATACCCAATCTGATGCAATAGTAAACATCCGGTCAACCGCCCAAAGTCCGCGGTCACCGCAATAACCCACAACCCACAATTGGGTAAAATAATCAAGATCCGGTCAACCGCCTACTGTCCGCGGTTGCCGCAATAACCCACAATCCAACATCAAGTACACCCTATCACTGACCCTCAGGTCCCGGCTACACTATCCCAAACCTCTGCTCGAACTCGAGCAACATGACTCAAAAGTCTAAATAAGAAGGAGAAAGAAAGCAATCATGGTTTCTCCTAAGTCAAATCCCAATATGATAGTGTAGCAATAAAATAGTGGCCTATCTAGATGTCCAAATAAGCATGCAAAAGTCCTCATGCAATGTGAAAGGGAGAATATGTCAAATAACAGTTTACATGTGTAATAATTAATAATATCCACATAAATATCACCATCAGGCTAAAATCATCAGTCGACTACACATGTATAAGATCCCTGATCCATAATAATTCCCAGAGTGAAACCCGCACATTGATATATCATTATGTCCCAACAATTAATCCATTTAATCCATTTTCATAAAATCTGGGTGCTAATGTAGCATGTTAATTATCACAATTAAGTATTCCCCGCAATCATGTCCCAACAGTGATATTATCCCAAAACATGCTATATCCACATAATTAATCCCAGAAGATAGGCTCACATGTATATCAGTCAATCATGCATGATAATCAATCAATATGCTCAATAGTGGGGTTTTCTAATAAACTTAGTGAGTAAGTCAGATATAGAGGCAAGCAACAACCACCCACCTGAAGCGCTAACTGTCCGGGTCCGTACAGCTGAAAATACCAAAAACTCCAATCCTGCGCTCCAACAAGTACAGTACACCCGAAACACTCCTGGCACAACACAAAGTCCACTAAATACACTTAGGCTCCCAAATAGTGCTCTTACAAATACATACAACAACAGTCCCAGAACTGTTAAATTATCACCTGCAGAAAGTGCCCAGAAAATTCCAAGAAAAATATCACAGGCGATCCTCGCGTCGATAGCTTCGCAACGGTACCTTGCACGCCCAAATCAGAGTTCGGTAAGCCAAGTTATAAATTCGGCAAGGTGGTAATCCAAACATCAAACTGTGAAGAAAAACTGCACACTGTACACTGAGAAAACAGTAATTATCATCTCGAAACAATTTTCTAAAATCTCAGAAAAATCACCATTGCGTTCCTCGCGACGAGTAGATCAAAATCGACTCTTGAATCGCCTCGATCCGATGTTCCTAGGCTGAGATATAAAATCGGCAAGTTGGTGCTGTCCAAAATCCACCACAGAAAAATGGGGGTCAAAGATGCCTCGGGAAACGTGCCAAAACCTCGAAACGGGAAAGTGCGATCAAAATAAAAGTTGAAGCCTTATCTGTAAGGAGTCCGTCGGCGCAAGAATCACAGAAAAAGGACCTCGGGTAGTCCAGGGGAGCCAAAACATCACTGCTGCGCCGAAGAAGGAAACAGGAAAAGCATCGTCGCGCCGCGCCGTAAAATGGGGAACCTCGAGATTCGAGCCTCCTAAAATCCCAGAACTCGGCAGGAAGATCCAGCATCAAGAGGGGAACAAATCTCCTTAAGGTGGCTCGGGCAGAAGAGGTGCGGTTTGGGAGAAAAAAACCAAAGAAGAGGGCTCGGGTTGGCTATTTATAGGCCATTCCAAACAAATCCAAAAATGCCCAATGTGTCCCAACTTTCGGGCGCCCGAAAAGATTCGGGCGCAAACAGTGCGGCCCGGCCCACACTTTCGGGCGCGCACAGTAACTCGGCCCGGCCCGGCCCACTCCCCGCACGCGATCCGGTCGGACCGCACGACCGTCCGACCCGCTCCACGCACCGACACGTGTCCCAGAACACCAAACAGCGGATCCGACCGCTCCCATCGCGCCGCGTGGCCAACCTTGGTCAACGGGGCCGTTGGCGCTGGCCAATAGGCAGCCGCCACGTGTCAACGCCTCTCGCTCGCTGCACCCGGTGCACCCTAATTCATGCACCGAACCAATAACGTGATGCCACGTGTCTCCAACCGGTCCACCGTGCACCACGCTACCTGCAACCTGCGCGCACAGTAGCCAGCCCAATCCTCGCGCGCCACGTGTCCATGCCACGTACTCGCTGCACCCGGTGCACACAACGACAAACACCGAACCAATAGGTAAGTGCCACGTGTCCCTGCTCTGGTCCACCGTACACTCCGCTATGCTCCGTGGACCGCGACCCGTGGACCATCCAATGGGAAACTGCCACGTGGCCCCCGCTCTGGTGCACGCCTGCCGCGTGGACCGCGCGCCCTGCCCGCCGCCGCATTCCGCCTGCCCGAGGCCGCGCCGCCGCCCTCCGCCGCTGCCCGCCGCCGCCGGCCGCCGCCGGCGATCGCCGGAAGTACTGTTCCGGCGTGAACAGTAACCCGAGCTCCGAAATTGACAAGTGGGTAGTCCATTTTGACCGTTTTCGCGCGCTGAATCCGAATTTGACGTCCGTTTCGCCAAATTCCAACTCTAAAAATTGCCGAAGGCACCCGGAAATGCGTTCTTAGTCCAAACTTCGTGCGGAGCCCAATTTAAATATCCGATTCGCGCGAAACCACTTCTAAACCCTCCACGGGGTCCTCCGATCACTCACATGATCCATATAAGCCCGAAGTCCAACACTTATGTCCAATTATGCCCCAAACACCTCCAACACACCATGTAGGCCTCCAATGGCCACCCCAACGCACTGTAGCAGCTCTGCGGAGATCCGGGTCATCACATCCTCCCCCACTAAAAGAAAGTTTCGTCCTCGAAACTAAAGTCGTTCCTCAACACGGAATCTCAACCAAATAAAGGGGGGTAAACATCCAATCATCCACCACTCAAGCTCCCAAGGCTGACAAGTACCTCTTCCAAAGGCGCGATGCGGTCCTCGGTCTCCATCTAGAACAAAGTAAAGGCGGGCACTCCAGAAAAACCGCACCAACTCAACCGAGTGCAACTGGGCTAACTGCTCGAGCTATCAAGTAATCTACATCGGTACAAGCCTCCGCTCTTCCCAGAGCCTCAGATGATCCAACCACAAGTCCTTCGGCACAACAAGCTCGATCCAAGTACCTCTGTACTCCCGGGGCATCCGATATAGGTCCTCCAACTGATCACGTAACTCTGATCTCTAATCCAAGACCATCAAGGTGTAGCAACACCTCCCCAACTCTCGGGCATCAGCACACAACAATAAGTAGTTGGAAGAACCAGATCGCAAATCAATCTTCGAGAAGGTCCAGTACCCTTGCAGATGGTAAATCCAATCCTCTAGGCTTGAGAAAGGGTAACTGCTCCAGACGGTCACCTCATCAAATTTCGGGAGTTGTATCCTCAACTCCCAAACCAGTGACATGCAAAGCGACTCCGAGAGGAAAAAGAGCCCTCAGTGTCACCATCATAGGCCACGTCTGCCTCGACAGTCCACGCAGCGCCAGCTGCGGAGTCAACAAACTCAACCCCAAATAGCTCTCCTGCTCCGGGTATCCGCCACCACAGTGGCCCTATCAGGGTGATAGTGGATGCTTGCCACAAATCCAACTGTAACTTCATAGCTACTATGGGAGGCATCACAGTATATCACAAATCCATCTCCCAACACTGGCGATGCTGAAATCAGGGCTGGTATCAATCTCATCACCAATTCGTCAAGCTCTGCTGGCACTATCCGGCTCACAAGCTCCTCACCTCAATAAATAACTGCCGGTCTCAGCCATTCTCGCATAGCATCCATTTTGGCCGGATTTCCACCACCGCCTCTTATGGCTAGACTAAGTGATCCAAGAAGATATGCTCTCGAAGCTAAAACTTGTACCACAACAACTTGGCATACAGCTTCTTCCTCACAGACCTTGTTACACCATCTATGAGTACTCCACCAGCTCTAAACCATACAGAGATGGGGTAAAATCAAAATATCCCGGAAGAATATCTCAAATAATCCTTCCAAGTGCATCAGGAACACACAATTCCTCAAGTCCTAAGACGACAGGGCCTTAGTCATCCCGTTAGGCCTTACTGCACTCACAATGCCCCTACCGGGTCCAGAACACCATCTTGGCGGGATACACAACTGTATGATCCCAAGAAGATACCTGCATCCCAAGCAGACCACTGTCGGGGTATAACTCCATCAAAGGTCCTAAATAACATCCAGACCTGCCTGCGGTCACCCGACACAAGGACCCTCACTGTCCTGTGCCAACGACGTGGCACTAGATCGAACAGACCCTCGATCCATCAGCTCCTGCGACTGCGCCATCAGCTCTGTCAGCTCTACAGGTGGTATCCAATGAGGTGCTATCGGGGTTGGCGTGGTTCCCCGAACCACGTCAACCGCAATCTCAATCTCCCTAATCGACGGCATCATTATCAGCTCCGGTGGAATCACACCCGGGATCTCACGATAACAGGGATATCCTTGCGTCCCGGTGCCGCCGTTGGCACCTCTCGCATTGTCGCTACAACTTGTGTGCTCCGACTGTCTCAAAGAACAAGTCTCTAATGTCTGCCTTGCAGAAGATCATAACCTTCTCTCCCCGCAGTCATACACCATGTGGCACTGTGCCAACCAATCCCACGCACTGGGTCAAACACTGACCAGGTACAACTACCAATAAGTTTGCCGATACCACTCGAGGTCTCAACTGCACTGGACATGATCCACAAGCCTCCCCCACATGCACCACCCCAACAGGAACCTGTACCTCTAGTGCATGTGGTAACAAATCTACCTCTAGTCCATGCAGGAATGCAACATGCTCTAACTTCGACTGCTGTGATGAAATCACACCTGCGACGACCCGATCCACTGCCTTGGTGCCCTCCACCCAGGCAGCACAGTCTCAATCGCTCAATGTAGGTGGTCGTCACTTAATCTGCCTAAAAACCAAGGCTATCCGTAAAAAGGAGCACAATTCTCCGCCTTTGCTCACACTGGGGCAAGGAATAAAGCTCTTCGCAGACAACAATCCACGCGACCGCTGCGCCACTCTGATGACGATGCTGATGCTGTCACCGGGGTCCACCTGACCTCTGACATCTCAGAAAATCCATTATTGCAATCGTCATATGACCAAACACAATTGATTCCTGCAATTCCTCATTCAATCATCCTTACTCAGCTCACCCCTCAAACACATCCATTGTACCCCAAACACAAATGTTGTCAATCACAAAGGGTAACTTTCCTTTGGGTAAGCTTTACATAATCCGTCCACAAGGATGTCCACCATCCAGAAAAGGAACACGAAAGTGCCTCTGCCAGCCGATCTGTTCCCCGAATACTTAACGCCAGGCGCCTCTATCCAAAACTCGCCTCTGGCGGCAGATCCCTATCCACAGGAACTGCAACAGTACACTCCATACACAATGCCTACTCCATCGAGGCATCTAAAATCCAAAATCCAAAGCAGAGGGATCAGATAAACTGAAAGGTATCCTGGCGCAATCCACTGCCAGTCGCACGCATCCTACGCGCTTCGTCCCTCGAAACCTGGAGCGTACAGTTCAACAACTGCCTCAACTCTCCAGCACAGGGAGACCCTCAATTGATCACTCCATCACCACCAACCACGATTTTGCCTCCAAAGGCTCTAACTCAAATCCATGAATCGGGGTGGTTCATCTGCCAAAACTGGCTCCATCGATCAATGATGTCCCACAACTCATCAACTGTCAGCTATCCGCCCCCCACCTCGGTGCCTCAACACTAAACATTGGCACGGAGGGGCCACTCGCTCCATCGGCGCCTCAGAAATCACTGCCGCTGAGAATACTGTAATCAGGGGGTCTCAGGAGAAAAACACTGTCGGGCTGCCCACTGCTCCGACAACTGTGTCACCTAGACCAGCGGCTCACTCTGCCGCTGATATACCTCTGACAATCCTGCCATCGGGGCCTGAAGCTCTCTAACCTCAATCCGGATATCCGGCCCCAAAACAATCCGCTCAAGCTCCACCGCTGCGACGAGTGCACACCAATCCGCACAACGCGTCGGGGAGACACCGCTCACCACGACCAACTGCACCACAGCACAAAACAAAACTCGACCCAATCCGGCGAGAGTCTAGAGCATGTCAACCGTTCCGCCGCATTATGTTGTCTGCAGCCAACATAATTGCTTAGGAGAATAAACATGCCAATCACCCATCCCATCACTCGGGAGAGGTATAAAACTCAATCAGGACTCTCGCAAAACTCACGACTCTCACGAAGTCATCCTAGGGTCCAACCATAAGCCTAGGGTTTCTACAGTCCCAATTGACCTATCCCTAAGCTCTGATACCAACTTAATCTGTCACGCCCCGGGGTCGAAACTGCGACCCGGGCTCGCCAACAGATCCGCCACCTATGCCAAAACCCGCATAGGCGAAGCGTCTAACCTGCAAAAGATAGTACTATAGCTACACAAATATCAGAGCTGAAATAAAATGCTGTAAAATAAAATCCAATTACAATGTCATCAATACAGCATCTCTCAACTATAAAAGGAGATAAACTAAAACTATAGTACATCAGTCTCAACTCTGTCTCTCCAAATACAAAAGATCTCCCTCCAAGGATAACAGTAAATATCAGCCAACAGCTACAGGAATCTCCAACCAGGGGATACAGCTACACTCATCGGGTGGTACAGATCTAGCTCGTGACTCCCTCGCCCCGAACAACGATCGAAGATCAGCAACTCCCAAGGAGGACTCTGCAAAACAGGGGGGAAGAAAGGAAAGGAAAAACAACAATGGGGGTGAGAACCACTAGTAAACCAGTAGCCTCCCCCTGTGGGTAAAGCCTCAAGCTCCGGCGTACCCACTAAGTCTACTAGAGGCAAGAAAAGGGCAAGGGGTAAAGCTGTAACAGAACTACTGAATAAAAGGGGAAACCACAACAAGTATGCCTCTAAATGCAATACCGAAGGAAATGACGGTATGAATGCATCAGGAAACAGATCTGACCAAATAGACCCAATCTAGACACCAGTAAAACTGGTACTGCCTGCTCTGCTGTCACTCAAGAACTCACCAACTAACTCGAAACCCAAGGTGCCCGGCGCTCGGCACGGTCTAAAGCCTACTCCGGAGTGGCACTCGAGGGGAGCGACCCACACGAGTAAAGTATCACTGTATCAAGCATCTCTGTAACCACTGTCTCATAATAGCAGGACTGGATCATGACTATGATCAAAGTGGGAAACTCCGTCCACTAATGAAACCCCGATCTGATGCAATAATACTCAAAAGTGGGAAATACCATCCACTAGAGAAATCTGATACCCAATCTGATGCAATAGTAAACATCCGGTCAACCGCCCAAAGTCCGCGGTCACCGCAATAACCCACAACCCACAATTGGGTAAAATAATCAAGATCCGGTCAACCGCCTACTGTCCGCGGTTGCCGCAATAACCCACAATCCACATCAAGTACACCCTATCTCTGACCCTCAGGTCCCAGCTACACTATCCCAAACCTCTGCTCGAACTCGAGCAACATGACTCAAAAGTCTAAATAAGAAGGAGAAAGAGAGCAATCATGGTTTCTCCTAAGTCAAATCCCAATATGATAGTGTAGCAATAAAATAGTGGCCTATCTAGATGTCCAAATAAGCATGCAAAAGTCCTCATGCAATGTGAAAGGGAGAATATGTCAAATAACAGTTTACATGTGTAATAATTAATAATATCCACATAAATATCACCATCAGGCTAAAATCATCAGTCGACTACACATGTATAAGATCCCTGTTCCATAATAATTCCCAGAGTGAAACCCGCACATTGATATATCATTATGTCCCAACAGTTAATCCATTTAATCCGTTTTTCATAAAATCTGGGTGCTAATGTAGCATGTTAATTATCACAATTAAGTATGTCCCCGCAATCATGTCCCCTCAGTGATATTATCCCAAAACATGCTATATCCACATAATTAATCCTCCAAAGATAGGCTCACATGTATATCAGTCAATTAGGCATGATAATCAAACAATATGCTCAATAGTGGGGTTTTCTAATAAACTTAGTGAGTAAGTCAGATATAGAGGCAAGCAACAACCACCCACCTGAAGCGCTAACTGTCCGGGTCCATACAGCTGAAAATACCAAAAACTCCAATCCTGCGCTCCAACAAGTACAGTATACCCGAAACACTCCTGGCACAACACAAAGTCCACTAAATACCCTTAGGCTCCCAAATAGTGCTCTTACAAATACATACAACAACAGTCCTAGAACTGTTAAATTATCACCTGCAGGGAGTGTCCAGAAAATTCCAAGAAAAATATCACGGCGATCCTCGCGTCGATAGCTTCGCAACGGTACCTTGCACGCCCAAATCAGAGTTCGGTAAGCCAAGTTATAAATTCGGCAAGGTGGTAATCCAAACATCAAACTGTGAAGAAAAACTGCACACTGTACACTGAGAAAACAGTAATTATCATCTCGAAACAATTTTTCTAAAATCTCAGAAAAATCACCATTGCGTTCCTCGCGACGAGTAGATCAAAATCGACTCTTGAATCGCCTCGATCCGACGTTCCTAGGCTGAGATATAAAATCGGCAAGTTGGTGCTGCCCAAATTCCACCACAGAAAAATAGGGGTCAAAGATGCCTCGGGAAACGTGCCAAAACCTCAAAACGGGAAAGTGCGACCAAAATAAAAGT
Organism: Tillandsia fasciculata; assembly: GCA_029168755.2. NCBI lineage: Eukaryota > Viridiplantae > Streptophyta > Magnoliopsida > Poales > Bromeliaceae > Tillandsia > Tillandsia fasciculata. Next base: position 226,728 of record JAQOTM010000114.1, on the reverse strand, counting down.
TGAAGCCTTATCTGTAAGGAGTCCGTCGGCGCAAGAATCACAGAAAAAGGACATCGGAGTAGTCCAGGGGAGCCAAAACACCACTGCTGCGCCGAAGAAGGAAACAGGAAAAGCATCGTCGCGCCGCGCCGTAAAATGGGGAACCTCGAGATTCGTGCCTCCTAAAATCCCAGAACTCGGCAGGAAGATCCAGCATCAAGAGGGGAACAAATCACCTTAAGGTGGCTCGGGCAGAAGAGGTGCGGTTTGGGAGAAAAAAACCAAAGAAGAGGGCTCGGGTTGGCTATTTATAGGCCATTCCAAACAAATCCAAAAATGCCCAATGAGTCCAAACTTTCGGGCGCCCGAAAAGATTCGGGCGCAAACAGTGCGGCCCGGCCCACACTTTCGGGCGCGCACAGTAACTCGGCCCGGCCCGGCCCACTCCCCGCACGCGATCCGGTCGGACCGCACGACCGTCCAACCCGCTCCACGCACCGACACGTGTCCCAGAACACCAAACAGCGGATCCGACCGCTCCCATCGCGCCGCGTGGCCAACCTTGGTCAACGGGGCCGTTGGCGCTGGCCAATAGGCAGCCGCCACGTGTCAACGCCTCTCGCTCGCTGCACCCGGTGCACCCTAATTCATGCACCGAACCAATAACGTGATGCCACGTGTCTCCAACCGGTCCACCGTGCACCACGCTACCTGCAACCTGCGCGCACAGTAGCCAGCCCAATCCTCGCGCGCCACGTGTCCATGCCACGTACTCGCTGCACCCGGTGCACACAACGACAAACACCGAACCAATAGGTAAGTGCCACGTGTCCCTGCTCTGGTCCACCGTACACTCCGCTATGCTCCGTGGACCGCGACCCGTGGACCATCCAATGGGAAACTGCCACGTGGCCCCCGCTCTGGTGCACGCCTGCCGCGTGGACCGCGCGCCCTGCCCGCGCCCACGCGCCCTGCCCGCCGCCGCATTCCACCTGCCCGAGGCCGCGCCGCCGCCCTCCGCCGCTGCCCGCTGCCGCCGGCCGCCGCCGGCGATCGCCGGAAGTACTGTTCCGGCGTGAACAGTAACCCGAGCTCCGAATTGACAAGTGGGTAGTCCATTTTGACCGTTTTCGCGCGCTGAATCCGAATTTGACGTCCGTTTCGCCAAATTCCAACTCTAAAAATTGCCGAAGGCTCCCGAAAATGTATTCTTAGTCCAAACTTCGTGCGGGGCCCAATTTAAATATCCGATTCGCGCGAAACCACTTCTAAACCCTCCACGGGGTCCTCCGATCACTCACATGATCCATATAAGCCCGATGTCCAACACTTATGTCCAATTATGCCACAAACACCTCCAACACACCATGTAGGCCTCCAATGGCCACCCCAACGCACTGTAGCAGCTCTGCGGAGATCCGGGTCATCACAGAATAAACTCTATCTCTGTAGTTGGTTTTGAATGTTTCAATTCTTGAGGTATCTAACGATTTTGTTTGTCAAGAATGCTTTCTGTGTGCAGAGATTACAGATGTCTAAGTCTAGAGTCTGTTCTAGGAGTTTATCTCATGTTTTCAATTTCTGGATCTCTTTTGTAAATTTTTGTTGTATGGTGATAGCAACAAAAATATCTTTTTGAATTTTTTTTGTGGATTTGTGTTTTGTCACGAAACCGCCAAAGGGGGAGATTGTTACGGAATTTGAGTTGGCGTATTTCGTGAATGTATTAAGTCTTGAAGATTGAAGATGAAGAAACTTTGGATCGTATACCTCAATCTCAAGAAAGAAGAATTCAAAAGGATCAGGTACGTTTAACTAAAGAATTTTGATGATCCGAATACTTCTTATAGTGTAGAAACACCTGGAAGAGATTTTATTTGCTTATACATCAAAAACTGGACATGGGACATGTTCAGGATCCGGATCGTGGCTTGCAATCCGGATCCCGAAGGGTGTTGGTTCATACACTGGTTCAATCCGGATCGCAGCCTCCTCTGATCCGGATCCCGAACATTAGTTTTACCTGCTTGCTTCCTCGATCCGGATCAGGAACTGCAATCCGGATCCCGAACATGATGTTTTGGTAAAACTGTATGAACGATCCGGATCGGGGACTACGATCCGGATCCCGAACAAGCAATTTTCTGGAAACCGTCTTTTGTGCTTCTGCAATCCGGATCGCCAAATCCAATCCGGATCGCCGTCGGTAATTCTTTCCAGAAAAGGCTGTTTTTGATCCGTATATTCTTCCTAGGGTTTCTAACCTATAAATAGGCCCTGTACTCATTTCTAGGGCATCGGCTAGGTATCCACATACATGCGCTATTAGAGAAGAAAATAGCCGAAAAGAAAAAATCCACATATATAGAGAAGAAAGGAAATCAATAGATTTATTCTATGTTTCTTCATCTATATTGATTGATTTGATTCTAGGTTTTCCATACTCACATTTTGAGTAGAATCAAATCAATGAATACTTAGATGGTATTTCCGATCTATCTTTAATCTAAGTATTCGGCGGATCATCACCACCCAAACAAAACAACGATTTACCCCAAAATCGGCGCGTGGACTCGCGTGGCCTTGTGGATTCAAGGTGCAACCGCTCTCGTGGATTCGGAGCGAGGTACGTTCGTGGATTCGAAGCGTGCCACTGGGTGAAGACCGTGGATTCGGTTGGACGTCGTGGACTCGACGTTGGACGCTGTGGATTCAGCGTTGGGCGCGGATCGTGGATTCGAGAAGCGTCGTGGAGCGAGCGGGAAGATCTACTAGGAGCGTATGAAAAAGGTTGAGTCGTCTGTGAGTACGGTATATCACCTTGTACGTGTGTTAATTCTAGTGGATTTCGCCGTGTTATCGGTCCCGTGGTTTTTTACTCCGGTTTGGAGTTTTTCCACGTAAAAATCTTGCGTGTTCTTTTATTTTTCCGCATTGGGTTTATTTGCGCAATGATTTTTTGAGTGTTTATTGTTTACACCTATTCACCCCCCTCTAGGTGTTTTTTTTCCCCTATTTGGATCCATATTAGTATAACCCAACAAAGGCATCCCCCTATTTTTGTAACTTTATGTTGTCTGCAGCCAACATAACTGTCCCACAAAAATTGGGTATGCCGATCCCTCTTCACTCACAGGAAGAGTCAAATAAACAAATCACCGACTTTCGCAAAATGTCGCGTCTCTCAGGACCTAATATCCTAGGGTCCGCCAAAAGCCTAGGGTTTCCTAAGTCCCAACTGACCTATCCCTAAGCTCTGATACCAACTTAATCTGTCACGCCCCGGGTGTAAACCAGAACCCGGGCCCGTCTACAGATCCGCCGTGCACGCTGTATTTCCCGCGTACACGAAGCGCCAAACCTGTTCAGATATAAAAGAGATAATAATAAAAGAGCAATAAAAACAGAGCTGAACTAAAACTAATACATCTCATACTGAAGCTGGAAATAAAAGACAATACATCTGTAAAAATGATACATCTGTCTCTCCCAGCTCATGAAAATAAATACAACCTGCTGGTAGAAGCCAGTCCCAAAGTAAAAGTACAATCGTTTGAGGAAACCTGGGTACACCAACAGTCCAGCTAACTCGCTCATCCTGCCTCGAGATCTACCTACTCAGCCGTCCTCTCTCCTCGACCCGCCGCTCAAAACCCAGTAGCACCCGCAGAAGACACTACAAAACAAGGGAGAAGAAACAGAGAAAAGAAGAATGGGGGTGAGAACCACTAGTAAACCAGTAGCCTCCCCCTGTGGGTAAAGCCTCAAACTCCGGCGTACCCACTAAGTCTACCAGAGGCAAGAAAAGGAATAAGTGGTAAAGCTGTAAACAGGACTGCTGAAGAAAGGAAACTACCACTACGATGCCCCTAATGTGACAAGCTAAAAGAATAGCTAAATGTATGCATCAGGATATAAATGCCTGCCTGTCTAGACCCAATCCATACACCAGTAAGCACTGGTACTGCCTGCTCTGCCTGCCAAATCGGGTATGCCAGCCTATGCATAATACCGATAGGGGATGGAAGTCTCGAGGACTCGAAGCCTGTAAATCGCATACTCCGGAGTGGCACTCGAGGGGAGCGACCCACATGAGTAAAGTGCCTCAGTAACAAGTATCATAAATTAGCAGGACTAGATCACGACTCTGACCAAAGTGGGAAAAACTCAACCACTAAAGAAATCCCCGGCCCTCAATCAGATGTAAAAGTACTCAATAAGTGGGAAACACCATCCACTAGAGAAAGCTGATACCCAATCTGATGCATAAGTAAACATCCGGTCAACCGCCCAATGTCCGCGGTCGCCGCGACACCCCACAACTAACAATCAAGCCCAACAGCCGACACTCGGTCAACCGCCCAAAATCTGCGGTTACCACAATAACCCATGATCCACAATCGGGTAGAACAATCAATATCCGATCAACCGCCTACTGTCCGCGGTTGCCGCAATAACCCACAAATCCAATATCAAGTACACCCTGTCTCCGACCCCAAGGTCCCGGCTACACTATCCCAAACTCCCGCTCGAACCCGAGCAACATGACTCGAACGTCTAAGTAAGAAGGAGAAAGAAAGCAATCATAGTTTCTCCTAAGTCAAATCCCAATATGATAGTATAGCAATAAAATAGTGGCCTATCTAGATGTCCAAACAAGCATGCAAAAGTCCTCATGCAAGATAAAAGAGGGAATAGCAAATAACAGTTCCACATGTGTAATGAATAATAAATCCACATAAACATAACCATCATGCTAAAATCATCAGTTAACTACACATGTATATAATTCCTGATCCATAATAAATCCCAAAGTGATACCCGCACATAGATATGTCATCATGTCCCAATGATTAGTCCATTTAACCAACTTTCATAAGATCTATGCGCTAATGTGGCATGTTAACTATCACTATGAAAAATGTCCCCGCGATCATGTTTCCACAATAATATTATCCCAAAAAGATTCCCAGCATGCTATGTCCACAAAATTATTCTCAAATGATAGGCTCACATTTATATTAGTCAAACATGCATGGTAATCAATCAATATGTCCAAAAGAGGGCATCTCTAATAAACTTAGTGAGCAAGTCAGAAGTAGAGGCAAGCAACAACCACCCACCTGAACACGCGCAATCCTCAGCTGTAAAACCTCCTCGCTGTCCAATATCCCTTTTTCATGCCAAAAGCCCAAACAGATAAACCGCCGCGATCATTGTTCACAATTACCCCAAAACATACAATTAAACATACAATTACACTTAAGAACATGCTGTCCCAACAAACAGTCCAGAGTTGTGCCTTTTTCACCTGCTGCACAGAAAATTTCCAAAAAAATACTATCGCAATCCTCGCGACGAGCCGGTCGAAACGAGTACCTGCACGTTCAAATCCGAGTTTCCTACACTAAGATATAAATTCTGCAAGGGAACCACCCCGAAATAAACCAATCACAAAAACTGAATTACAAGGTTCTGTAAACAGGGACTTTTCACCTTTGGAGAAAATTCAAAAAATTCCAAGAAAATTTGGGGATATTCCTCGTGATGTGTAGATACAAAACGCCTGCTGAATCACCCCAATCCGATGCCTGTGCGCGAAGATATCGTCAAAATACTGCAGTGCTGTCCAAAACTCCGCCCCAGAAAATGAGTTTACAAGATGATCCGAAAAACCCATGAAAAGCTCGGAATGGGAAAAACTAGTAAACACGGGAAACGTAGCCCTGCCTGTCATGAAGACGATGGCACAAGAGTCACTGGAAAATACTGCCGGGGTAGCTCGGGAGAGTCCACGCACCAAAATGTGACGAAGGGGATCACAAATGAACGAGCGTCGCGCCGCGCCGTAAAATCCAAAACCTCGAAGTGCGTGCCACCAAAAAATTCTCAAACTTCTCCACGAGATGCAACAGCCCAAGAGGAAGAACTTTTATATACAACTCTCGGAGAGAAAAAGCCCAAAAGAAGCCCAAAACCAACCTTGAATTCGGCCTTATATAGACCCAGCTCAACAAATCAGAAAATACCCAACATATCCCCACTTCCGGGCGCCTGGAAATTTCCGGGCTGCTACAGTGTTGGGCCCGGCCCAACACTGTTCACGCCCGGATCGTTCCTTGGCCTCCACGTAGCCCACAAAATAGGCAACAGTGGAAGCCACCGCTCCAGCTGCGCCGCGTGGCCACCCCGGGAGTCGAGACGTGGCGCGGTCAGCACCTCAGTCGCGCCTGCGCGCGCCAGCGCACGCAGCCTGCGCCCCTGCCAGGCACGCAGCCCGAGGCAGAGCCTGCCTGCACCGTGGAACGTACGCATGTGGACCGGCCAACAAGTGGCCGCCACGTGTCCAACCCCGGTCCACCGTACACCACCTTCCTGCTCCGTGCTCCCAGACTACAGAACCGCCCAATAAAATCCTGCCACGTGTCCCATCCTCAGGTGCATGCCGGCCCGTGGAACGCGCGCCTGCCCGCGCGCCCGCGCGCCTGCCCGCGCTCCGCCGCCGGCCGCCGGCCGCCGGAATCACTGTTCCGGCGTGAACAGTAACCGGTTGCACAAAATATCAAGTAGGTAGTCCATTTTGATCGTTTTCGCGTGCTGAGTCCGAATTTGATGTCCGTTTTGCCAAATTCCAACTCTAAAAATTGCCGAAGGCACCCGGAAAGGTGTTCTTAGCCCAAATTTCACGCTGAGCCCAATTTAATTATCCGTTTCGAGCGAAACCACTTCCAAGGATCCGACGGGGTCCCCCGATTACCCACGTGATCCATTTTAAGCCCGGAGTCCATCACTTGTGTCCAAATTGGCGCACAAACACCGCCGACATGCCACATAGGCCTTCAGAAGCTGCCGGTCACACTGTAGAAGCTCCGCTGACCCAACAGTAGTCCTCTTGTGGAAATTCGGATCCTCACAGGAAGTTTAGTTCAAGTTACAGTTGTTGCCCTGTTGTTCTAATACCGTATAACTTGCCTCCTTGGATGTGCATGAAAGCAACATCCTTTATGCTTTCTTTACTTATTCCTAGGCCAAGTGTGTGAGGACCCAAAATTCTCACGTTAGGATTCTTGCTTGATTGACAGCTTCTGGAGGCTTAAGTTGAGTTTTGTAAGTGTTTGTGCGCATATTGGACCCAAGAATTAGACTCAGCGCGAAGTTTGGATTAAGTTTGCTTATCTAGATGCCTTCGGAAAATTTGAGGATTGGATTTTGGCAAAACGGACAACGGATTTGGACTCAGCGCGCGGAAAACGGACTCGGGACTGCAAAACAGCTGAAACTGGAGGTTTCAAATTTTGCGAGTGTTTTAGGAAATTTCCAGACGCCCGAAAAAATTATTTTTGGAATTTTATTGGACACCCGAAAAAATACTGTAGTCAGCCGTGTGATGGGTTACTTTTATTTAATTTTGATTTTTGGATTGCGGGTTGTGATCTGTGATTTTTTTTACAGTTGCACTGGACCCTCGGAGTGTGCACCTGGACTGTTGTGGATTTTTGGTAGGTACACGTTCATTCCCCATAAGGATGGGCAGCACGTGTGAGGGGATTGGTAGGTGAACTTGGTTGGTTGGGATTGGTCAACAAGTCTTTTCACCTCTCTCTCTCCTCTAAATCCTTATCTATTTTATTCTTTTTTTTTTTCTCTTCTTCTTCTTTCTTTTCTTTCTTCCTCCGAACTGTAGCAGCTGGAAACCTCCATTGCCGCCCAAAGAGCCCACCTGGAAGCTACAGCCGAGGACTTGGAGCACCTCCCTCGCGCGAGTTGCGGAGTTGGACCTGGAGCGCGGCAGGGAGGGGTTTGGACTATCGAGTGGAGCCCAAGCGTGGACCTGCGTGCGGCTGTGGGAGCTCGGGGCATTGCCAGGGGTCCTATGCGGAGACGCGGGGAGAAGGGACTGCGCAACGCGAGGGGAGCTGGGTGTAGCGTGGGCGGTGGGCCGGAGCGGAGCCGCGCCGCGGCGAGAAGCCCATCAGAGCGGGGGCCCGCGCGGATGAGTCGTGGAGGGCTGGGCGCATGCCCTGCCACAAGCGCAGAGGTTGATGGAGGAGCCAAGTGGAGTTGGACTGCTGTGGGAGCAGCGGTGAGCCGCGTGGCTGCAGAGCCGTGGATGGACTGCCCTGTGTACCACGTGGAGTGGCGGTGGAGAGGAGAGCTCGGACCAGAACCCTGCG
>JAQOTM010000114.1:161402-218475 GCA_029168755.2 Tillandsia fasciculata | reverse complement strand
TTGTGTCTCTCCAAGATTGACTTACAGTCTGGTTACCACCAACTGAAGGTGAAGGCCGAGGATGTCTCGAAGACAGCATTCAGGACGCGGTACGGGCATTATGAGTTCACCGTCATGCCTTTTGGATTGACTAATGCCCCTGCCGCATTCATGGACTTGATGAACAGGATCTTCCGACCTTATCTTGACCGGTTTGTGGTAGTGTTCATCGATGACATCCTGATTTATTCTCGGAGCGATGTGGAGCACGAGGAGCATCTGAGGGTAGTGCTGCAACTTCTGAGGGAGAAGAAGTTGTATGCCAAGTTGTCGAAGTGCGAGTTTTGGCTTCGAGAGGTTGCCTTTTTGGGCCATGTGATTTCAGCTACAGGAGTGGCGGTAGACCCGGCGAAGATTGAGGCAGTCCGAGATTGGCCCCGACCGACGACGGTGGCAGAGGTTCGCAGTTTTATGGGCTTGGCAGCGGTATTACCGTCGGTTTGTGGAAGGTTTTGCGAAACTTTCCGCCCCACTCACTCGTCTGACGCGCAAAGGAATCAAGTTCATCTGGAGTGAGGATTGCCAGAGGAGCTTCGAGGAACTGAAGAGCAGGTTGATGTCAGCTCCTATCCTTTCCCTCCCTGTTATGGGGAAAGGATACGTGATCTACAGTGATGCATCGCACAGTGGACTTGGTTGCGTGCTGATGCAGGAGGGTAAGGTAATCGCTTATGCTTCGCGGCAGCTCAAGGATTATGAGAAGAATTACCCTACCCATGACTTGGAGCTGGCGGCTGTGATCTTTGCACTGAAGTTGTGGCGCCACTATCTGTATGGGGAGCACTGCGAGATTTACACCGACCACAAGAGCCTGAAATATCTGTTCACACAGAAGGAGCTCAATTTGAGGCAGCGCAGATGGTTGGAACTGTTAAAGGACTACGATGTGGACATACTCTACCATCCCGGCAAGGCAAACGTGGTCGCGGATGCCCTGAGCAGGAGAGCAGTGCAGAGCTTATCTATGATGATCACCGATCAGGCACCATTACTAGAGCAGATGAGGCGGTTAGAGCTTGAGGTGGTGTCCCCTGGGGTTTCTGCTAGACTGTTGTCCTTGGTCGTGCAGCCCACTCTGTTGGACAGGATTCGGGAGAAACAGAGTGAGGACCCCCATCTGATGAGGATTCGAGAGCAGATTCAGGCCGGCGCGAGACAGGGGACTTCTCGGTTGATGCTTCGGGAGTACTACGGTACAGGGACCGAGCTTGCGTGCCTATGGACTCAGAGATTCGAGAGCAGATCTTGCGGGAGGCTCATTATACACCTTATACCATCCATCCTGGTGGGACTAAGATGTATAAGGACCTCAAGGGACAGTTCTGGTGGAGCGGCATGAAGAGAGACATTGGCAGATTTGTGGCGCACTGCTTAACTTGTCAGCAAGTGAAGGCCGAGCATCGTGTACCTGCTGGCAAGTTGCAGAGTCTTCCAATCCCTGAATGGAAGTGGGATCATATCACTATGGATTTTGTCACTGGATTGCCGAGAGCTCAGACTGGAGCGGATGCGATCTGGGTGGTCGTGGATAGACTCACCAAATCCGCTCACTTCTTACCGGTTCAGATGACTTGGCCATTGGATCGACTGGCACAGGTGTACTTGGCCGAGGTGGTCAGATTGCACGGGATACCCATTTCCATTGTATCGGACAGGGACTCGAGGTTTGTCTCTCACTTTTGGAGGAGTTTACAGACGGCCCTTGGGACACGGCTTCGCTTCAGTACAGCGTTTCACCCACAGACGGACGGGCAGTCGGAGCGCACTATTCAGACTCTCGAGGATATGCTGCGAGCGTGTGTCCTGGATTTTGGAGGCGGGTGGCACCGACATCTCGGATTGGTTGAGTTTGCGTACAACAACAGCTATCAAGCGAGCATCCAGATGGCTCCGTTTGAGGCGTTGTATGGGCGCAAGTGTCGGTCACCCCTATATTGGAGTGATGTGGGTGAGAAGAAGACTTTGGGTCCTGATCTACTGTTGGAGGCAGAGGAAAAGGTCAGACTGATTCGACGACATCTGGAGACAGCTCAGAGCCGACAGAAGAGTTATGCTGACACCCGACGACGAGACTTAGAGTTTCAGGTGGGCGACCATGTCTTTTTGAAAGTCTCGCCGGCGAAAGGGATTCGGAGATTTGGGATTCGTGGGAAACTGAGCCCTCGTTATATCGGACCTTTTGAGGTATTGGAGCGCATTGGGCCAGTTGCCTACCGGCTTGCACTTCCTCCCAGATTGGCTAGTGTTCACGACGTGTTTCATGTATCCACCCTGAGGAGATATGTTCATGACCCGTCGCACATCATCGATTTCGCCCCACTGGAGGTTGCTGAGGACTTGAGCTATGTTGAGCGACCACTGCGGATTTTGGACCGCGAGGTTAGAGAGCTGCGCAGCCGGGCCATCCCTTATGTGAAGGTTCAGTGGAGCAACCAGGACGAGCGCGAGGCTACTTGGGAGCTGGAGTCAGCGATGTTGGATGCCCACCCCCACCTGTTCGAGGCCCCAGCTTGAGGTATGATTTTAGTTTCGAGGACGAAACTTTCTTTTAGTGGGGGAGGATGTAGTGATCCAGGTTTCCATGCACTGTTTTTCCCATGAATCCAATGTGTGTAGCACCTATTGATGGTGTCTGGCCCACAGTGTGTCAAAGGGACAGCACGGATGGGTCCGGGACTATATTTATTGTTAGTTTGGCCTTCGGCGAGGTTTGCCGAATTTTAGAAAAGTTTCTAGGCCAAACGGATGGCGTATTTGGATTCAGCGCGGAAAAACGCTTGAAAACGGCTATTTATTTGCCGAATTCGGAGTCCGGATGCCCAAAAACGGACTCCCGGAAGATTCTGGAGGTTACTGGTGCATGGGGAAGGTTCGTGGACCGCCGGGTGCCACGTGGCGGGTCCTCGTTGGCCGGCCCGCAGCGCCCGGTGCACGGAGCAGCGCGGCGGGGTGCACGGACCCGGCGCACTGCCACGTGGCAGGCGCTCATTGGCGGCCCACGGTGCGCGGTCCACGGACTTGAGGCGGCCGGTGCAAGGATTCGAGCGCCGGTGCACGAGTTCGGGCGGGAGCCACGTGTCGGCGCGGAATTGGCGCGGTCCAGGGTTCCGGTCCACGGAGTCCCCCGCGCGGGTGCATGGACCCGGCGCAGGGACACGTGGCGCTCGGTCAGTGGCTGGCTCACGCTGGACTCGGCGCAGGGGACCGCGCCTGCGGCCGGTCAGGCTGCGCCTGCCCGCGCGCCTGACCGCACAGTGTCAGGGACGCGCGTCGGCATTTGATTGGCGGTCGCAGCGGGGTTTGACCGCGCGGTCGGGGACGCGCGTCGGCTGCTGGCGCGCCCCGCACAGCTGTTCGCTGTGCGGGATGCGCGCCGATCCCCTGTGGGGACGCGCGGCGTATTTCGGTTGGTTCCACTCGGTCGGACGGGGCGCGTCCGACCCGGCCGAGCGGATCCGGGCCCAAATGCGGCCCGAAACCCGTTAAGGGTGGTTTTTTCCTTCTTTTAAACCCCTAAGGCATTGTTGTTGAAGGTTTTTCTCCCTCCCTGAGCAGAATTGGCCCGAGCTCATCTCTGGGACTTTTGTTCCTCTTCAAATCCCCTATCTACTGTAGCATTCCCGAGAGTTTTGGAGGTTCGGATCCCGAGGTTGGCTATTTTTCCGGCGCGGCGCGACGATTGTTCTTCGATTTCCAGATTCGTCGCTTCTCGGTGTTCAGGCTCCCCTGGCTCACCCCGACATCGTATTTTCTTGATTCTTGCGCCGTTGGATTCTTAACAGGTAGGGCTTCAATTCCTCTTCTAATGAGTTTCCCCTGGTTTTGAGGTTTTGATGGTGATTTTATGGCTTCTTGTTGACCCTTTTTCCGTCGCGGAGTTTTTGGACAGCACCCTCTTGTTTCGGCGATAACTTCGCGCTCGAGCATCGAAACGGGGCGATTCAAAAGAGGATTTGCATCTACGCGTCGCAAGGATTCTCCTGGAATTTTCTTGGATTTTTGTGAATTTTCCCTGAGGGTGAGGAATCCTTTTTACAGATGTCTTTTACTGCTGTTTTGGGATGAATGTGATGTTGAGATAGTCCTCTTGTCGATTTTCGTTCTCAGCACAGAAAATCGTGGGAAAACGTGCAGGTACTCATTTCGACCGTATCGTCGCGTAGATCGTCACAGTATTTTTCTGGAGATTTATTGAGCACGTTTCGCAGGTAAAATTATGGAACAGTGAATCTGATTTTAGGGGACAGAATTTTGGATTGAAACTTGAATAGTAATTGTGGGTATTCTTTGGGATCTTTGATACAGCATCGCGGAGATTCTTGGACAGCGAGCGCGGACTTCGCCGTCGGGACTTGGATTTAGCGCTCGAGGTGGGTACCGTTGTTTAACCTCCTACTGTGATGTCCCCACTAGGCCTATTTGAGTTGCTTCTTTATCTATCATGCTAAATAGACCGGTAAAATGAACATGGCACCCTAATTGAGAATTGGACTCATAATTAGAGTTGTATGGATTGATAGTTAATCTGGTAATTAATATGTCACCTAAGGTCGTGGAATTGCTTCTACATACACGTGGACTATTTTGGGGCAACTTAGTGACATGAATGTTTGTACAAATGGCATATCTCTAACTTGGTAGAATTTCGATGCTTGAAACATGTTAACAATGATAAAGGACTTTGCATGCTTAAATGGACATCTAGTTAGGCCACCTTTTTCTGCTACACTATCATGCTGGAATTGACTTAGGAGAAACCATGCTTTTCTCTTCTTTTATTTATATTTGGGGGATAGTGCGCTCGGGTTCGAGCAGGGGCTGGGATAGTGTAGTCAGACAGTTGTGGGCTTTGGGACAGGCAGGCTGTGAGGGCAGGGCATTGCGGCAACCGCGGATCTTTGGCGGTTGACCGGACAGTGGTCATTGCATCAGATTGGGATAGAGGCTTTGGGCTTCCTTTTAGTGGATGGGTTCTTCCACTTAGATCAGTGTCATGGTCTAGTCCTACTACATGTCGGATTACTCTTGGCGACTTATTCCGCTCGTGTGGGTCGCTCCCCTCGAGTGTCACTCCGGAGGGCGTATACTGGGACCGTGCCGGTCAGGAGCCGGTCTGTCGCCTTGGGGATGGGCCGTGCCGGTCAGTAGCCGGTCCATTGCCCTTTGGATGGGACTGTGCCGGGCAGGAGCCGGTCTGCATCCCGTACCTGGGTTGTGAGTCAGTGGGCTTAGCGGCAGTGCCGGTGGCTACCGGTGTTTAGATTGGGATTACCCAGGCAGGCATGTACATTCTGGTGCACACATATAGCTATACTTGCTGTTAGCTCATTAGAGGCATGTAGTGGTAGCTTTATATATCATCAGTAGTCTTACTTGCAGCTTACCACCCTTGTTCATCTTTTCGCCTCTTATAGTCCTAGTGGGCACATTTGAGTTGAGGTTTACCCACTAGGAGGAGGCTACTGTTTTATAGTAGTTCTCACTCCCCACTGCATTTCTTTTGTTCTTCCCCTTTGTTTTGCAGAGTCGTCTGCGGGAGTTGCAGGACCCTCCGCAGCGGACCGAGGTAAGAGGATCGCGGATTAGATAGCGGTCGACCTGGCACCAGTTCTATATTAGATGTACCCCTGATACTCTCAGATACTCTACTCTTCATTTCTTTTTGGGTCCGGCTGCGACCGGCTGTTTGTATTTGATCAGTGAGCTGAGAGAGATATTTGTATTATTGAGAGTTTACTTTCTGCACTTTACTTTTCTACTTCATCTGAGATATACTAGTACTATTTAGCTCTGTTATGCTCTTTTATTATATCATCTTTATCTGAGCAGGTTACCAGCGCTTCGTGTACACGGGAAATTCCGTGTACACGGCGGATCTGTGGACGCCCCCGGGTTCTGGTTTACCCCCGGGGCGTGACAACAGGTGTAGTTCTTTAGGGATTCTGACATGTTGTTTATTCCTAGTGGATCTATTATATGCTTTACTCCCTTTCATTTCCTTGAGGACATTTGCATGCTCGTAGGGTCATCTAGTTGGCCATCTTTTACTGCTACACTACTTTTTGGAACTTGACTTAGGAGAAACCATGTTACTCCTTTCTCCTTCTTTGTTAGTCAGGCAGTCTGTGCTGCTCGGGTGCGAGCAAGGGTTGGGGAAGTGTAGCCGGGACATTGGTGTCAGGGACTGGTCGTGCTGGATTATAGACGGCAGGGTATTGCGGCAATCGCGGATATTGGGCGGTTGACCGGACATTTATTTATGCACCAGATTGGTTATCAGATTTCTCTAGTGGGCGGAGTTTTCTACTTATTTAGTATGCGACCGTGCCGGTCAGGAGCCGGTCTGTTACTTATTTAGTGTGCGACCGTGCCGGTCAGGAGCCAGTCTGTTACTTGTTTTGTATGCGATCGTGCCGATCAGGAGCCGGTCTATTACTTATTTTGGGTGTGACCGTACCGGCCAGTAGTCGGTCTGTCACCTATTTTGGGATGCGACCGTACCGGTAAGTAGTCGGTCAGTATTCCCGCAGATGAGTTCTTGAGTTCGACAGCGGAACAGGCAGTACCGGGTTTTATACCGATCCATTTGATTGGGTTTGTTCGGTCAGATACCTTTATTGTTGCACTCGTGCCTGGGGGCTGAGTGGAGTCTAGTAGCTGGGTTTAGACCAGTGCTAGTGTTGTTGGGGGCCGTTAGATTTGACGGTGGTCCCGGGTCGTGTGAGTACTTTGACCGTTATGTGAGAGGTTGAGCATTTAGATAGAGGCACGATAGCTGTTGAGTGTCTTCAGCTTTCTGGTTCAGATCTTACTGCATTGGTTATTTTAAGTCTCTTGAGGACTTGGTGGGCAGACCGTCGGGCCTGACGGTGGTACCCACTGAGAACTCCCTTTTTGGTGTAGTTCTCACACCCATTTTGGGTTTTCCCCCTCCCCTTCTTTTCTCTCCTTTGTTTTGCAGAGTCTTAGCGGGTGTTGCCGATTCTGCGGTTGTTGATCGAGGCGAGAGAGTCGCGAGCTAGATCCCTACCCATGATTGGAGAGTAGCGGTACCCCTTCAAAGGATATCTTCAGTAGATTAGTTATTTTATTTCCTCTTTTGAGAGAGTGATGTAGTAAGGATATGATATGTATTGAGAGACTGTATACTGTTGTATTTATTGGAGATACCTACCTGTTGAGTTCTGGGTTTTGTATATGAGAATAGTGTTTGATTATCATTTTTGGGAGTTGGACATTATTGTATAATTTCCAGTTGTACAGTTATTTGGGTTTTAGTTTTATAGCAGATTTACTTTATAGCTCTGATATCTGTTAGCTGTAGTACCTTTTCTTGCAGGTTGGACACTTCGCTAATGCAGGGTTGTGTAGGCGGCGGATCTGTTGGCGAGCCCGGGTCGCAGTTTCGACCCCGGGGCGTGACAAAGTGCACTCGGAAATCATATTGATGTCTACTTGCAACATCTTATTGAAGAATTGATGTAGTTGTGGGAGGTTGGAACAGGCACTTATGACTCCTCTTGTGATGAAACTTTTCGACTCAAGGTAGCACTTTTGTGGCAATTAATGATTTTCCTGCTTAGGGAAATTTGTCGGGGTGGAATGTACATGGAGCGTTCGCTTGCCCTTGTTGTAACGTAGATACTTTCTCCAGACGGTTAAGACATGGCCATAAATATTGCTTCATGGGCCATCATCGTTTTCTAGAACCAAACCACAAATTTCGTTATAATAAGGACTCTTTTGATGGTACTGAAGAATTTGGTGATGCACCCGCGACACCTACTGGTACTATGATTTTGCGTCAACTAGAGAAGATGATTTATTTTGATAATTAACCTACATGGAAGAAGAAGAGTATATTTTTCACATTGCCTTATCGGGAATCTAACCTTTTGAGACATAATATTGATGTCATGCATGTAGAGAAGAATGTGACTGAAAATGTCTATGGTACATTGTTAAATATAAAAGGCAAGTCGAAGGATAATTTGAATGCTCGTCTTGATTTGCAAGAACTGAAAATTAGAGAAGACTTTCACCCTCAACAGATAGGTCCAAACAAGCTATATTTGCCATCTGCCCGTTACACAATGTCTCGAAATGAGAAGCAAATATTTTGTAATTTGCTCCGCAACATCAAAGTTCATGATGGGTATATAGGAAACATCTCAAGATGTGTAAATTCTGCACAATGTAAAATTTTTGGGCTCAAAAGTCATGATTGTCATATATTGATGGAACAACTTCTGCCTGTTGCATTACGAGGATGTAATGATGCTGACTTTTTACTATTTCCTTATCGACGTCGTTTGGTTTTAAGCGTGTTTTTTATGGAATTTTCTTGGTTTTGGATTGTGGTTGTCGTGTCATTGTAGAGCTCGTTAAACGAAGAAAGATGATGCGATCGGATTGGAAATCCGAATTACGAATCTTCCGGAATGAGGGTTTCAATGTTAGTGGGTCCAAGTGGATAAGTTCGGAATTTCTCGTGTCACGCCCCGGAGGTTCTAAAAGAGCGAAAAACGTATATATATATTTTTTCTTTAAATTAACCTTGCCTTCGGTGCGTGCCAAACCCGCCACATATACAAATTCACTCCCCAAACGGGCGGAGCCTCCTTTGTATATGTACGGCGTTCCGAATACGACTAGAACTTTAACCATGCAATCATTGAGCAATCAGAAGGAGAGATCACACTTAACCATATAGTAATAATCACCACATCGCAATGAAAGCATAAATTCATAGGTTTGAAAGATGGTGTCCACACGACACCCGATTTTACAAAACGTTTTCGCAATCTCTTTTAAACGGCAACATTGCTTGGAAGGATAAATCCACGGGTTTAAAAATCAGTGCCCACACGACACTTGCTTTGAAAACACTTTTGAAACCATTTTTGTTACGGAATTTGAGTTGGCGTATTTCGTGAAAGTATTGAGTCTTGAAGATTGAAGATGAAGAAACTTTGGATCATATACCTCAATCTCAAGAAAGAAGAATTCAAAAGGATCAGGTACGTTTAACTAAAGATTTTTGATGATCCGAATACTTCTTGTAGTGTAGAAACACCTGGAAGAATGTTTTATTGCATAAACATCAAAAACTGGACATGGGACATGTTCAGGATCCGGATCGGGCTCGGCAATCCGGATCCCGAAGGGTGTTCGTTCATACAATGTTTCAATCCGGATCGCAGCATTTCATGATCCGGATCCCGAACACTGGTTTTGCCTTTTCACTTGCACGATCCGGATCAGGAATTGCAATCCGGATCCCGAACGTGATGTTTGGTGAAACTGTATGAACGATCCGGATCGGGGACTACGATCCGGATCCCGAACAGGCATTTTTCTGGAAATCGTCTTTCTTTGCTTCTGCGATCCGGATCGTGCAATTCCAATCCGGATCGCCGTCGTAAAATCTCCAGAAAAGGCAGTTTTTGATCCTTATCTTCTTCCAATGGTTTCTAACCTATAAATAGACCCTATTATTCATTTTCTAGGGCAATCGAAATAGAGCCGTCATAAAAATATCATCTTATACGGCCAGATCCACATATAGAGAAGAAAGGAAATCAATAGATTTATTCTATGTTTCTTCATCTATATTGATTGATTTGATTCTAGGTTTTCCATACTCACATTTTGAGTAGAATCAAATCAATGAATACTTAGATGGTATTTCCGATCTATTTCTAATCTAAGTATTCGGCGGATCATCACCACCCAAAAACAACGATTTACCCCAAAATCGGCGCGTGGACTCGCGTGGCCTTGTGGATTCAAGGTGCAACCGCTCTCGTGGATTCGGAGCGAGGTACGTTCGTGGATTCGAAGCGTGCCACTGGGTGAAGACCGTGGATTCGGTCGGACGTCGTGGACTCGACGTTGGACGCTGTGGATTCAGCGTTGGGCGCGGATCGTGGATTCGAGAAGCGTCGTGGAGCGAGCGGAGAAGATCTACTAGGAGCGTATGGTAAGAGGTTGAGTCGTCTGTGAGTACGTTATATCACCTTGTACGTGTTTCAATTCTAGTGGATTTCGCCGTGTTATCGGTCCCGTGGTTTTTTACTCCGGTTTGGAGTTTTTCCACGTAAAAATCTTGCGTGTTCTTTTATTTTTCCGCATTGGGTTTATTTGCGCAATGATTTTTTGAGTGTTTATTGTTTACACCTATTCACCCCCCTCTAGGTGTTTTTTCCCCTATTTAGATCCATATTAGTATAACCCAACAAGTGGTATCAGAGCGGGAATAGGGTTGTAAACAATGGTTGAAGGTGGAAACATCAATCGACCCCCTTTCTTTGATGGAACAAATTATGCGTACTGGAAAGTACGGATGAAAGCCTTTTTAATTTCCATCGACGAAAGGGTGTGGCAATCAATTGAATTAGGATGGTCTAATCCAACTGAAATTATAGATGATGTTCGCACCTTAAAACCTAGGTCGAAATGGACCAAGGAAGAGATAGATTCTTCTTCTTACAATGGCAAAGGAATTAATGCTCTATTTAATGCTTTGTCACAAACAGAGTTCTCTCGCGTCTCGGCATGTGAGACTGCGAAAGAAATCTGGGATGTTCTTCAAGTTACGCATGAGGGAACTAACCTTGTGAAGATTCAGAAACTGCAAATGCTTACGAGCAAGTTTGACTCTATCTCTATGGCAGAGAATGAATCTTTCACTGACTATTACACACGATTGCAAGACATCGTAAACTCATGTGCTAACTTGGGAGAGAAGATTCCAGAATTTAAAGTTGTAAGAAAAATTTTAAGAACTCTTCCTGAACGATTTCGCCCGAAGGTCGCAGCCATTGAAACAATTAAACACCCGGACGAAATGCGTGTAGAAGAATTAGTTGGTGCATTACAAACTTATGAAATGACATTTCCTACTAACTATTCTTCTGGAAAAGCATCCTCTTCTAAGTCTTCAGGTTACGCATTGAAATCAACTAAAGAAGAAGACGCGGATTCATCCTCCTCGGACGATGACGAGAACCTATCTATGGAGGACTTTGAGAAGCAGCTCGCTCTCTTGACAAGGAAGTTTCGCCGCAACTTTCGAAGGGGAAATCCAAGCAAAACTCCATCCTTCGGAAAGTCGAAGAAAGGCAAGGGTTCTTCAACTTACAAGTCAAGAAAGCAAGAGAACTTCTCAAAGGATAAGAAAAGTTCAGAGGGACAAGTTCAGTGCTTCAAATGTCGAGGCTACGGCCACATTGCAACGGAGTGTCCCAACAAGAATCCGGCAAAGAAGAAGGCGATGCAAGTCGTCACTTGGGATGACAACTCAACGTCAAATGAGTCATCGTCAAGTGATGAAGAAGACAACGCGACAGCATTCCACGCGTCCACCTCTTCACCCTTCATGTGCTTAATGGCAAGTACATCCGACTCACTGTCCAACTCCACTGTTGAAAAGATTGCAACGGACGATGAATCAGATGATTCGGAAGGTGAAGATTTTGCTCTAGCCTACCACAACTTTTGAGGGATTCAAAGAAACTGGCTAAGCAAAACAAGGGGTTGAAAGGGAGATTGCAGGATCTCGAAGAAGAAGTAAAAAGGGTAACCTCTCTCTCAACCGATCTTGAAGTGGAAAGGGATAATCTGATTAAACAAATGTTTCCCTTCAAGAGTCCAATGAGCAACTCGAGAAGAATTATATGGATATGGTGAACAAAGCGAATTACTTCTTGAAGCTCAACGGCGAGGCTCGACAGGAAAAATTGGAAATGACGGAGACCATACGCCAACTGAAGGATGACTTAAAGAGATTTTCTTCTGGAAGGAGTAAGTTGGACAGACTTCTTGGTCTTGGTCAAACAAATAAGTTCGGCCTCGGATACACTCAAACTGGAGACATTCCAAGTTCGAGTGGGACAGTTTTGTGCCTCAGTCGGTATCTCCTCCTCCGACACCGGATTTCACGACAAGCAACGACAACAAGCCTACTTCATCCTTCTCGGATCGTCAAGACCTAAGGTATGTTTTCGTTGTGGCATTTCAGGGCACATAAGGAGAAATTGCAAGACGGGAGCCAAACGCACACCTCAAGCACCTCTTGCAATGACTACCAAAAAGGTGATTCCTCAGAAATCAAGTGCAAATCATTTGAAGGAAAAGAGCCTTGGTAGTACGCCGCGTAAGACGACATCATCAAGGAGCAGTAATTCTTCAAGCAAGACGCTTTCACCTAGGAGATCAACTTCACGATCATTACCGACGCACTCCAAAAAGGTTTGGGTGCGCAAAGGTGAAATCTTCCCTTGTCTTGTTACTAATGTTTCCTTGCATGCATATGATAGTTCGTCTTGGTATCTGGATAGCGGGTGTTCCCGACATATGACCGGTGACAAAAACTGTTTTCAAACATTTGAGAAAAACTCCGGAGGACTTGTTGTTTTCGGAGATGGTCGGTCTTCCAAAATTGTTGGAAAGGGAACGGTAGCTATTCCAGATGGCCCGGTTCTAAATAATGTGTTATTTGTTCATGGCCTTAAGACTAACCTCATAAGCATAAGTCAACTTTGTGATAGTGGTTATTCAGTTAATTTTTCATCTGATAAATGTACTGTAACTGACAGAACCATGCTTTCTTTTTAAAAGGGGTTAGATCAGAAAACAATTGTTATGTAGTTTCTCATAAGATTTCTGAAAAATGTAACCTAGCATCTTTGAAAAATGAAACACTTTGGCATGAAAGGCTAGGTCACATAAACTTTAAGGAACTTGCTAGAATTTCGAACAAAGATGTGGTCAAGGGGGTTCCAAAACTTTCTTTTGAACAAAACATTGTGTGTGGCGGTTGCCAAAAAGGAAAACAGTCTAGGACTGCACACAAGAACTTGAACCACATAGGTACAAAACGGCCTTTGGAACTTTTGCATATGGACTTAATGGGGCCAACTCGTCAACCATCTCTGGGAGGTAAATGGTATATTTTCTTATTGGTTGATGATTTTTCTAGATATACTTGGGTAGCATTTTTAAAGGAAAAAGCTGATACCTTTGATTCTTTTCTCGAAATCTGCCATCGTATTATGACTGAAAAGAATGATAGGATTACTCGAGTTAGAAGTGATAGAGGTGGGGAATTCATAAATTCCAAATTCATTGATTTTTGCATTTCTAACGGCATTAAACATGAATTCTCTGCACCTTATACACCTCAACAAAATGGTGTAGTCGAGCGCAAAAACAGGGTCGTACAGGAAATGGCACGTGTTATGCTTCACAGCCGGAACTTACCTTTTTATTTTTGGGCTGAAGCGGTAAACACTGCTGTTTATGTTATTAATCGCGTGTATTTGCGCCCGGGGACATTGAATTGTAGTGTTCTGGTTTTTCCCCATGCAACTTTTCCGATGAATCCACTTTGTTTAACACCTAGTGTTGGTGTCTGGCCCATGGTGCATCAAAGGAGTGCCACAGATGGACCCTGTGAGACTTTGTAGCTGTTTGGGCCTTCGGCTGCATTTGCCGAAATTTAGAAATTTAATTTGGCCAAACGGAGGTTGGATTTGGATTCAGCGCGGAAAAACGCTTGAAAACGGCTATTAGCTTGTTGAATTTGGAGTCCGGATGACCAAAAGCGGGCTTCCGGAAGTTTTCGGGGTTATACGGTGCATGGGGGAGACTCGTGGACCGCCTGAGCCACGTGGCGGCCTATTATTGGCCGGCTCACGCAGCTCGGTCCACGGGGCGGCGCGGCGGTGCATGGGCCGCGGGCGGGAGACGCGTGGCGTGCCCTGATAGGCCGGCGCACGCGGCACGGCTCACCGGTTTTGCGGGGTTGCGGTAGACCGGGCGCATGACACGTGGCGGCTTCGGATTCGTTGGCTCACGTGGGCGCGGTCCACGGTGTGCGCAGTGGGGCGCCTCGGGACAGCGCGCGCACAGTGGCGCCAGGCGGGCGGTCGGCCGCACTCGAGTGCGCCACGTGTCGCCTCGTGGTTGGGCGGCCGTACCTACCCCCGCTGACCGCGAGGGGACACGCGGCGCACAGCGGGCCGCCTGGATTTGCTGTCCCCTGTTTGGGGTGACGTGGCCGCTCCTGGGAGTTTCGGGCGCGTCGGACGGGAGGCGTACAACCGGGTTTCCGGGCGCAGTGCGCCCGAAACCTGCGCCCGAAAACCCGGCCCAACAGCATATGGGCTGGGCCTATAAATAGCTTTCCCTGTTCGTTCTTTTGGCTTTTTGGACCCCATTTTCGCAGAGCATTCTTCAGAGAAGTTTCTCCCCTCACAGTATACTATCCATTGGAGGACTTTGAGGATTTACGGAGGCACGCATCCCGAGGTTAGCTATTTTACGGCGCGGCGCGACGCTTGTTCATCTTCGACCCGCTTCGTCCCTTTTCAGTGTTTGGGCTCCCCCGACTCACCCCGACCTCCTTTTTCGACGATTTTTGCGCCATCGGACTCTCGACTGGTAGGACTTCAACTTCCGTGTTTCGAGCTTCCTCGATTTCCGTGCTGATCTTTGAGTTTTTCGAGCTCCCATTTGACCCATTTTTCTTCGCGGATTGTTGGACAGCACCGCAGTGTTCTGGCTGTAACTTTGCGCTCAGGCATCGGAACGAGGCGATTCAAAAGGCAAAATTCATCTACATTTCGCAAGGAATCTCCTGGATTTTTCTCAGATTTTTCTGGATTTTTCACGAAGGTGAGAATCTCCTTTTTCTGTGGTTCTTTGTTACAGAAATTTTGTACAGTTTGGATTGGGGTGTTCCCCTTGCCGGATTTTTATCTCAGCGTAGGAAACTCCGATTTGGGCGTGCAGGTACTCATTTCGACGGGCTCGTCGCGAGGATCGCGATAGTATTTTTCTTGGATTTTTCTGGGCATCTTTCGCAGGTAAAAATTGGAGAACTCTGGACTGTGGTTTTAGGGGACAGATTTTGGGAAAATGAGGATGAATAGCTTATGTATTTTTCCTTTGGGGTATGTTGTACAGATTTGTGACGAGTTTTTGGACAGAGCGAGGGATCCGCATTTGGGGACTTGGATTAGCGCTCGAGGTGGGTGATGTTGTGAACCTTCTACTTGTGAATGTCACTAGGCCTATTGGAATGCCTTGATCATGTGTTAGTAATTGTGGATGTATTAAGCATGCTTGAATGAGATTAATATCCCTTTGATAATATTTGCATTGTTAGCAAGCTACAAGTTAGTGAGCGGTATTTCCATGTTTTAGATATGTAGTTCAATTAATTGGGAATAACACTAAAGCCATATCATGTTGTATGTTAAGTGAAGGTTTGAGCATGTGGTTAGAATTCATGTTGTAAAGAGGGGAAACTTGCTGGTAGATTATGCATCCAAATTGTATCATGAATCATATGTCATGCCACATATACACCAGAGGTTCTAAACACTTATTGTTGCATATGTTAGAGTAATTGAAATGGTTTTATCAAGTAAAGGACTTTGCATGCTTGAATGGTCATCTAGTTAGGCCACCATTTTTCTGCTACACAAACATGCTGGAATTGACTTAGGAGAAACCATGCTTTTTATTCATTCTCCTGTTGTCTAGTCTTAGGGGATTGTGTAGTCAGATGTTCAGAGTTGGGACAGTTGGGGATTGATGAGTGGGTGTGGCGGCAACCGCGGACTGTGGGCGGTTGACCGGCTTATTAGTTTTATCATTACTACTGCATCAGATTGGAGGTGAGGGATCGGGCTTCTTTAGTGGATGGTCTTACCCACATGTTTAGAGTCTTGATCCAGTCCTGCTACATCAGATACTTATGGTTACATACTTTACTCGTGTGGGTCGCTCCCCTCGAGTGCCACTCCGGAGTAGGCTTAGGGCCGTGCCGTGTGCCGGTCGATTGGATACTTTTGGGCCGTGCCGTGTGCCGGTCGATTGGATACTTTTGGGATCGTGCCGTGTGCCGATCAGTTACTGGTTCTTGAGATGACAGCAGAGCAGGCAGTACCAGTGCTACTGGTGTTCGATTGGGTTGGTCTTGTAGTCTGTGACATTCTGGTGCATATCATTAGCTATTCCTTTAGCTAGGCATCTTTGAGGCATGTTAGTGGTAGCTCTTCATCAGTAGGATTACTTGTAGCTTACCACCTTCATTCGCATTTTGCCTCTGATAGTCCTAGTGGGCATGCATGAGTTTGAGGTCTACCCACTAGGGGAGGCTACTGTTTTTATAGTAGTTCTCACCCCCCACTGTTTTCTCTTTTCTTTTCCCTCTTTGTTTTGCAGAGTCTTCTGCGGGAGTTGCGGGACCCTCTACCCAGGATCGAGGTAAGAGGATTGCTGATTAGATAGTCACTTTCCCGATTTCGAGTTTTGTAGTTTTGGATGTATCCCCTGTACTCTCAGACAGTTGTATTTGCTTTTTATTTGGGTCTGGCTTCTGCCAGCTGGTTGTATTTATTTCGTGAGCTGGGAGAGACACATGTACTTATTTGAGAGCTTTATTGTACTTTCACTTTCCAGCTTTTGTCTGAGATGTTTTAGTTTTAGTTTAGCTCTGTTGTATGCTCCTTTATTATATTTCTTATAGCTGAGCAGGTTACCAGCGCTTCGTGTACACGGGAAATACCGTGTGCTCGGCGGATCTGTGATTGAGCCCGGGTTCTGGTTTACACCCGGGGCGTGACAGATTAAGTTGGTATCAGAGCTTAGGGATAGGTCAGTCGGGACTTAGGAAACCCTAGGCATTGGACAGACCCTAGGATGGCAGGGTGTGAGTGACGTGATATTTTGCGAAAGTCGGTAATTTATTGTATTAAACTCTTCCTGTGAGTGAAGAGGGACTGGCATATCCTAATTCTGGGGAACCATTATGTTGGCTGCAGACAACATAAGGTCACAGAAATAGGAGGATGACCATGACTTTCGCTGGATTGGGTCGAGAGTGGTTTTGTTTACTGACCCGTGGTTTCTTGTGTGACAGGATGCCTCCTAGGCGGCAGATCCCTACCCGGGGTACTCCTATACCCCCGGAGGAGCCGGAGCAGTCTGGGCCGTCCGAGATTAGTGAGCTGAGGGCCATGGTGGCCCAGTTGGCGGAGAGTCACCGCCGACAGGAGCAGAGGTTCGAGCAGTTGCTTGCCCAGGTTGGGGCACCTCCCCCTACTACTGTAGCGGCCCCTGTACCCCCAGTTGCACCACCAGTTATTCCACCTATCCCTTCGGCACCGTCATCGAGCAGCGGGGCCCAGGGAGCGTTCAGGCCTTTGACCACAGCGGAGGAGCGGGAGTTTGCTGACAAACTCGTTCAGTTTTGCAAGCGAGGACCACCTGGGTTCTCTGGACGGAGCACCCACCCTTGGGAGGTTGGATCGTGGTTGGCGTCAATGGAGAAGTTATTCAAAGACTTCTTCATTGACCCGAAATACAGAGTTCATATGGCTGTGCATTGTCTGGAGGGGGATGCAGATGTTTGGTGGCGCCGGGTCGAGCCGTTGGAGTTCCAGATTACCCGGCAGCTACCGTGGTCGGAGTTCAGGCGGATGATCCTCGACACTTACTTCTCCACGAGCGTGAAGAAAAAGATAGAAGATGACTTGAAGAATCTCCAGCAGGGGGATCGGTCAGTGTGGGACTATCACCAGGAGTTTACGCAGTTGCTCAACTGCGTGCCTTATGTCGCCAGGGATGGGCCGCACCAGGTGGAGCTTTTTGAGACAGGACTGCGCCCTGAGATCTATACCTTGGTGCACGCCCAGAGGCTCCAGACTTTATCGGAGGCAGTGGATCATGCCGAGTGGGTCGAGAGGGGTGACCACGTTGTCTCTAGACGTGGAGGCCTGGTCGCTCAGAGTTCTGAGAGGAAGCGACCAGCGACAGATGATGGGGGACAGGCCAGTTCCTGGAGGCCGCCCCGGCCGCCACCGCCTCAGTTTTCGGGCCGTGGGCGTTCGGAGCGGCGAGGGCCTGGGGGATCCCAGAGGCCCCCGCAGCAGCAGCAGCAGCCCCAGCGACAGCAGCAGCACTCGCAGCAGCAGAGGTCACAGTCGCGACAGCAGGGGTCACAGCGGCAGTCACAGCGGCAGCAGCAGCAGCAGTCTCGGAGACCACAGCAGCAGTCCCGACAGCCCCAGCCGTCAGATAGATGTATTTTCTGTGGTGGGCAGCACTATCCCAGTACTTGCGATCAGCGATGGGGACGCTGTTATACTTGTGGACAGTCTGGTCACATGCGAGCTGCTTGCCCTTACGCGGCGTCGACGGCTCCTTCCTCAGCCTCAGCCCCTTCAGTGCCACAGCAGCGGCCTTATACTCCAGCGAGTAGGGCTCCTTCCTCCCACCCTGCAGATCAGCGACCACCAGCTCAGAGCGGGCGAGTCTACTCCGCTCAGGTAGGGGACTCCGCGGCAGCCGATCACGTGGTGGCAGGTATCACTTTACTTTTCGGCATTAGAGCTCGCACTTTATTTGATACCGGTGCATCACATTCTTTTATTAGTAGATCTTTTACATCATCTCATGGACTAGAGTTAGATCGGTTGCCACATGCATTAGAGGTACAGATTCCTGCTCATACATTGCATGTAGAGGAGTGTTGTTGGGCTAGCCCTGTACAGATTGAGTCTTGGATTTTGCCAGCGGACCTGTTGGTCCTTAGTCAGCTGCGAGACTTTGATATTGTACTTGGGATGGATTGGCTGACTCGCTATTTCGCGACGATTGATTGTGCCGCGAGGACTGTGACTTTTAGCGAGCCAGGCCAGGAGATGTTTGTTTACAGGGGGTGCCAGAGTGCTTTCTTCGCCTCGATAGTTTCGACATCCCGTGCGAGGCAGATGATGCGCAGTGGATGCGTGGCCTTTTTGGCTTCTGTGGTTAAGGAGCCTACGGCGGCACCGGGACTCGCGGATATCCCTATTGTCCACGAGTTCCCGGATGTGTTCCCTCCTGAGCTGATTAGCATGCCGCCGGATAGGGAGATTGAGTTTTTGATTGACGTAGTCCCAGGAACTGCGCCAATCTCTAAGGCTCCTTACCGTATGGCACCGGCTGAACTGCGAGAGTTAAAGGCGCAACTTCAGGACTTAATGGATAAAGGTTTTGTAAGACCGAGTGTATCGCCGTGGGGAGCGCCGGTGCTATTTGTGAAGAAGAAGGATGGTTCACTTCGACTTTGTGTTGATTACCGGGAGCTGAATAAAGTGACCATCAAGAACAAGTACCCTTTGCCGCGCATTGATGACTTATTTGATCAGCTGCAAGGGTCTTGTGTCTTCTCCAAGATTGATTTACAGTCTGGTTACCACCAATTGAAGGTGAAGGCTGAGGACATCCCAAAGACGGCGTTCAGGACGCGGTACGGGCATTATGAGTTCACCGTCATGCCTTTTGGATTAACAAATGCCCCTGCTGCTTTTATGGATCTAATGAACAGGATTTTTCGACCATACTTGGATCGGTTCGTCGTCGTTTTCATTGATGATATCCTGGTTTACTCCCGGAGCGATGCTGAGCATGAGGAGCACTTGAGGATTGTGCTGCAACTTCTGAGAGGGAGGAAGTTGTATGCCAAGTTGTCTAAGTGCGAATTTTGGCTTCGGGAGGTTGTCTTTTTGGGCCATGTGATTTCAGCCACTGGAGTGGCAGTAGACCCGGCGAAGATTGAGGCAGTCCGGGATTGGCCCCGACCGACGACGGTATCTGAGGTCCGCAGTTTTATGGGCTTGGCGGGATATTACCGTCGGTTTGTGGAAGGTTTTGCGAAACTTTCCACACCCCTCACTCGTCTGACGCGAAAAGGGATTAAGTTTGTTTGGAGTGAGGATTGCCAGAGGAGCTTTGAGGAATTAAAGAACAGATTGATGACGGCTCCTATCCTTTCCCTCCCTGTTATGGGGAAAGGATACGTGATTTATAGTGATGCATCGCACAGTGGACTTGGTTGCGTGCTGATGCAGGAGGGTAGGGTAATCGCTTATGCCTCTCGGCAACTGAAGGATTATGAAAAGAATTACCCTACCCATGACTTGGAGCTAGCTGCAGTGATTTTCGCATTGAAGTTGTGGCGCCATTACCTGTATGGGGAGCACTGCGAGATATACACTGACCACAAGAGCCTGAAGTATCTGTTTACACAGAAGGAGCTCAACCTGAGGCAGCGCAGATGGTTGGAATTATTGAAGGACTTCGATGTGGACATATTATACCATCCTGGCAAGGCCAACGTGGTTGCTGATGCCCTGAGTAGGAGAGCAGTACAGAGTCTATCCTTGATGATCACTGAGCAGGCGCCACTACTAGAGCAGATGAGGCGGCTGGAGCTCGAGGTTGTGTCCCCTGGGGTCTCTGCTAGACTTATGTCTCTAGTCGTGCAGCCCACTCTGTTGGACAGGATTCGGGAGAAACAGAGTGAGGACCCCCACCTGATGAGGATTCGAGAGCAGGTCCAGACCGGTTCGACAGGGGATTTTACAGTTGATGCTTCGGGAGTACTGCGGTACAGGGACCGAGCTTGCGTGCCTATAGATTCAGAGATTCGAGAGCAGATCTTGAGGGAGGCCCACTATACACCTTATACCATACATCCTGGTGGGACTAAGATGTATAGGGACCTCAAGGCACAGTTTTGGTGGAATGGGATGAAAAGAGACATTGGGAGATTTGTAGCCCACTGCTTAACTTGTCAGCAGGTAAAGGCTGAGCATCGTGTACCTGCTGGCAAGTTACAAAGTCTCCCAATCCCTGAATGGAAATGGGAACATGTTACCATGGATTTTGTCACCGGGTTGCCGAGAGCACAGACAGGAGCGGATGCTATTTGGGTAGTCGTGGACAGGCTTACCAAGTCCGCTCACTTTCTGCCGGTTCAGATGACTTGGTCGATGGATCGACTGGCACAGGTTTATTTGGCTGAGGTGGTCAGATTGCACGGGGTACCCGTTTCCATCGTATCAGATAGAGACCCGAGGTTTGTCTCGCATTTCTGGAGGAGTTTACAGACAGCCTTGGGGACACAGCTCCGGTTTAGCACAGCCTTCCACCCACAGACTGATGGACAGTCAGAACGCACGATTCAGACCCTCGAGGATATGTTGAGAGCCTGCGTTCTGGACTTTGGAGGAGGGTGGTACCGACACTTGGGATTAGTTGAGTTTGCGTACAACAACAGCTATCAAGCGAGCATTCAGATGGCTCCGTTTGAAGCGTTGTATGGACGCAAGTGTCGGTCACCCCTATATTGGAGTGACGTGGGTGAGAAGAAGACCTTGGGTCCTGATCTACTACTTGAGGCAGAGGAAAAGGTCAGATTGGTACGACGACATCTCGAGACTGCCCAGAGTCGACAGAGGAGTTATGCTGATACTCGACGGCGAGACTTAGAGTTCCAGGTGGGCGACCATGTCTTTTTGAAAGTCTCGCCTTCGAAGGGGATTCGGAGATTTGGTATTCGTGGGAAACTGAGCCCTCGTTATATTGGACCTTTCGAGGTGTTGGAGCGCATAGGGCCAGTTGCCTACAGGCTTGCACTTCCTCCCAGGTTAGCAGGTGTCCACGATGTGTTTCATGTATCGACTCTGAGGAGGTATGTGTTTGACCCGTCGCACATTATCGATTTCGCCCCATTGGAGATCGCCGAGGACTTGAGTTACGTCGAGCGACCGCTGAGGATTTTGGACCGGGAGGTTAGAGAGTTGCGCAGCCGAGCCATCCCTTATGTGAAGATCCTCTGGAGCAGTCATGATGAGCGCGAGGCTACTTGGGAGCTGGAGTCAGCGATGATGGATGCTTACCCCTACTTGTTCGAGGCCCCAGCCTGAGGTATGATTTTGTTTCGAGGACGAAACTTTTCCTTGTAGGGGAGGATGTAGTGTTCTGGTTTTTCCCCATGCAACTTTTCCGATGAATCCACTTTGTTTAACACCTAGTGTTGGTGTCTGGCCCATGGTGCATCAAAGGAGTGCCACAGATGGACCCTGTGAGACTTTGTAGCTGTTTGGGCCTTCGGCTGCATTTGCCGAAATTTAGAAATTTAATTTGGCCAAACGGAGGTTGGATTTGGATTCAGCGCGGAAAAACGCTTGAAAACGGCTATTAGCTTGTTGAATTTGGAGTCCGGATGACCAAAAGCGGGCTTCCGGAAGTTTTCGGGGTTATACGGTGCATGGGGGAGACTCGTGGACCGGCCTGAGCCACGTGGCGGCCTATTATTGGCCGGCTCACGCAGCTCGGTCCACGGGGCGGCGCGGCGGTGCATGGGCCGCGGGCGGGAGACGCGTGGCGTGCCCTGATAGGCCGGCGCACGCGGCACGGCTCACCGGTTTTGCGGGGTTGCGGTAGACCGGGCGCATGACACGTGGCGGCTTCGGATTCGTTGGCTCACGTGGGCGCGGTCCACGGTGTGCGCAGTGGGGCGCCTCGGGACAGCGCGCGCACAGTGGCGCCAGGCGGGCGGTCGGCCGCACTCGAGTGCGCCACGTGTCGCCTCGTGGTTGGGCGGCCGTACCTACCCCCGCTGACCGCGAGGGGACACGCGGCGCACAGCGGGCCGCCTGGATTTGCTGTCCCCTGTTTGGGGTGACGTGGCCGCTCCTGGGAGTTTCGGGCGCGTCGGACGGGAGGCGTACAACCGGGTTTCCGGGCGCAGTGCGCCCGAAACCTGCGCCCGAAAACCCGGCCCAACAGCATATGGGCTGGGCCTATAAATAGCTTTCCCTGTTCGTTCTTTTGGCTTTTTGGACCCCATTTTCGCAGAGCATTCTTCAGAGAAGTTTCTCCCCTCACAGTATACTATCCATTGGAGGACTTTGAGGATTTACGGAGGCACGCATCCCGAGGTTAGCTATTTTACGGCGCGGCGCGACGCTTGTTCATCTTCGACCCGCTTCGTCCCTTTTCAGTGTTTGGGCTCCCCCGACTCACCCCGACCTCCTTTTTCGACGATTTTTGCGCCATCGGACTCTCGACTGGTAGGACTTCAACTTCCGTGTTTCGAGCTTCCTCGATTTCCGTGCTGATCTTTGAGTTTTTCGAGCTCCCATTTGACCCATTTTTCTTCGCGGATTGTTGGACAGCACCGCAGTGTTCTGGCTGTAACTTTGCGCTCAGGCATCGGAACGAGGCGATTCAAAAGGCAAAATTCATCTACATTTCGCAAGGAATCTCCTGGATTTTTCTCAGATTTTTCTGGATTTTTCACGAAGGTGAGAATCTCCTTTTTCTGTGGTTCTTTGTTACAGAAATTTTGTACAGTTTGGATTGGGGTGTTCCCCTTGTCGGATTTTTATCTCAGCGTAGGAAACTCCGATTTGGGCGTGCAGGTACTCATTTCGACGGGCTCGTCGCGAGGATCGCGATAGTATTTTTCTTGGATTTTTCTGGGCATCTTTCGCAGGTAAAAATTGGAGAACTCTGGACTGTGGTTTTAGGGGACAGATTTTGGGGAAAATGAGGATGAATAGCTTATGTATTTTTCCTTTGGGGTATGTTGTACAGATTTGTGACGAGTTTTTGGACAGAGCGAGGGATCCGCATTTGGGGACTTGGATTAGCGCTCGAGGTGGGTGATGTTGTGAACCTTCTACTTGTGAATGTCACTAGGCCTATTGGAATGCCTTGATCATGTGTTAGTAATTGTGGATGTATTAAGCATGCTTGAATGAGATTAATATCCCTTTGATAATATTTGCATTGTTAGCAAGCTACAAGTTAGTGAGCGGTATTTCCATGTTTTAGATATGTAGTTCAATTAATTGGGAATAACACTAAAGCCATATCATGTTGTATGTTAAGTGAAGGTTTGAGCATGTGGTTAGAATTCATGTTGTAAAGAGGGGAAACTTGCTGGTAGATTATGCATCCAAATTGTATCATGAATCATATGTCATGCCACATATACACCAGAGGTTCTAAACACTTATTGTTGCATATGTTAGAGTAATTGAAATGGTTTTATCAAGTAAAGGACTTTGCATGCTTGAATGGTCATCTAGTTAGGCCACCATTTTTCTGCTACACAAACATGCTGGAATTGACTTAGGAGAAACCATGCTTTTTATTCATTCTCCTGTTGTCTAGTCTTAGGGGATTGTGTAGTCAGATGTTCAGAGTTGGGACAGTTGGGGATTGATGAGTGGGTGTGGCGGCAACCGCGGACTGTGGGCGGTTGACCGGCTTATTAGTTTTATCATTACTACTGCATCAGATTGGAGGTGAGGGATCGGGCTTCTTTAGTGGATGGTCTTACCCACATGTTTAGAGTCTTGATCCAGTCCTGCTACATCAGATACTTATGGTTACATACTTTACTCGTGTGGGTCGCTCCCCTCGAGTGCCACTCCGGAGTAGGCTTAGGGCCGTGCCGTGTGCCGGTCGATTGGATACTTTTGGGGCCGTGCCGTGTGCCGGTCGATTGGATACTTTTGGGATCGTGCCGTGTGCCGATCAGTTACTGGTTCTTGAGATGACAGCAGAGCAGGCAGTACCAGTGCTACTGGTGTTCGATTGGGTTGGTCTTGTAGTCTGTGACATTCTGGTGCATATCATTAGCTATTCCTTTAGCTAGGCATCTTTGAGGCATGTTAGTGGTAGCTCTTCATCAGTAGGATTACTTGTAGCTTACCACCTTCATTCGCATTTTGCCTCTGATAGTCCTAGTGGGCATGCATGAGTTTGAGGTCTACCCACTAGGGGAGGCTACTGTTTTTATAGTAGTTCTCACCCCCCACTGTTTTCTCTTTTCTTTTCCCTCTTTGTTTTGCAGAGTCTTCTGCGGGAGTTGCGAGACCCTCTACCCAGGATCGAGGTAAGAGGATTGCTGATTAGATAGTCACTTTCCCGATTTCGAGTTTTGTAGTTTTGGATGTATCCCCTGTACTCTCAGACAGTTGTATTTGCTTTTTATTTGGGTCTGGCTCCTGCCAGCTGGTTGTATTTATTTCGTGAGCTGGGAGAGACACATGTACTTATTTGAGAGCTTTATTGTACTTTTACTTTCCAGCTTTTGGTCTGAGATGTTTTAGTTTTAGTTTAGCTCTGTTGTATGCTCCTTTATTATATTTCTTATAGCTGAGCAGGTTACTAGTGCTTCGTGTACACGGGAAATACCGTGTGCTCGGCGGATCTGTGATTGAGCCCGGGTTCTGGTTTACACCCGGGGCGTGACAGAATACACCATATGAACTTTGGTTTTGTAGAAAACCTAACATCAAGTATTTTCGTATTTTTGGGAGTCGGTGTTTTATTTTACGTGATCGTGAGAATCTTGGAAAATTTGACTCTCGAAGTGACGAAGGGATTTTCTTGGGTTATTCTACAAACAGCAGAGCATATCGAGTTTTCAACTTAGAATCTAAGACGATCGTAGAATCGATAAATGTTAAGGTAGATGAAGCTTTTCTTTTTGAATCTGAAAAATCTACCCTCGATATCTCTCTTGATGATGATACACCTGCTAATGCATCTTCTTCTAACAATTCTTTCGATGATAATGATGCATCTAACGGTTCTTCAAGCTTATCTGATGTGCAGGAATCATCACAATTACCTCCGTCTACTCCTTTACCTCAAACGTTACGTATCTCCAAGGATCACCCTGAATCAAACATCATTGGAGACCCACAAGAAGGAGTCAGAACACGGAGACAATTGGTTTGCGGATTTGCTTGCTACGTATCTCAAATCGAACCAAAGAACATCGATGATGTCACGCCCCGGGGATAACCAGAACCCGGGCCCGCCAACAGATCCGCCGTGTACACAGAATTTCCCATGTACACGAAGCGCTGGTAACCTGCTCAGATAGATAATATACAATAAAAGAGCATAAACAGAGCTGAACTAATAGAACTAACAGTAATCTCAGACTGAATTAAACTGTAAACTGAAATAAAAGTACAATATACTCCCAGCTCACCAAAATAATACAACCAGCTGGCCACAGCCAGACCCAAAAGTAAACTACTAAAGTCTGAGATACAAAAGGGGAGTACAGTAAAAGTCTAGCTAATCTCTCGCTCGGGGTAGACGATCTAGCTAGTCGGCAATCCTCTTACCTCGATCTGCCGCTGAAGGCCCAGCAGCTCCCACGGTCGACTCTGCAAAACAAAGGAGAAAGAGGACAAGAAACAACAATAATGGGGGTGAGAACTACTAGATAAACCAGTAGCCTCCCCTAGTGGGTAAAACCTCGAATGCTGACGCACCCACTAGGACTATAAGAGGCAGAAAGGAAAGAACAGTGGTATGCAATAAAGACTGCTGAAAGGAACTACCACTACTATGCCTCTAAATGCAGTGCCAAAAGATAACTGTATGTATGCAACTACAAGGCTGACTGCCCAAGGAAACCCAATCAGAGGGCCAGAAAATACTGGCACTGCCTGCTCTGTCATCAATCGCAACTCATCAAGGTGCCCGGCGCTCGGCACGGTGTAAAGCCTACTCCGGAGTGGCACTCGAGGGGAGCGACCCACACGAGTAAAGTATGTAAAGTATCCCTGTATCACGTATCTCTGTATCAAGCATCTCTGTAACCAATGTCTCGCAATAGCAGGACTGGATCATGACTATGATCAAAGTGGGAATACTCCATCCACTAATGCAACCCCAATCCCCAATCTGATGTGATAATAACATCCGGTCAACCGCCCAAAATCCGCGGTCACCGCTGAACCCATAGACCCCAATCTGATAAGGTAAAAACATCTGGTCAACCGCCTAACATCCGCGGTTGCCACTATGCCCCACAATCCCCAAGACGAGTCTAAACTGTCCCAGACTCAAGATCCGACTACACTATCTCAAGATCCCGATCCGACTCGATCATCATGCATCGATAGAGAAGAATAACAATAAACACATGTTTTCTCCTAAGTCAAATCCCATAATATAGTGTTGCAGTAAAATAGTGGCCTAACTAGCTGTCCAAATAAGCATGCAAGTGTTCTTTTTAAAAGCATTTGAAAAGCGACTAAGGTTTCATGTGAAGACTCATTTTAAAATATTATTGAGCTACTTAGTTGCATGCGGTTCAAGATATGGCAGTTGTCCAAATTTATTGTCCCAGATTTATCACATAGAAGCTATCAATTAATTTAGGGGGGCCTATGCAATAGGTTCATGTACCACAAGTTAACTGTCACATTTATAATTGTAGAACTCTTCTACTCCTAGTGAGCAAGTCAACAAAGAGGAAAGCGCAACCACCCACCTCGAAAAGCGTGTACAATGTACCCAGAAAATACCCGCTGTCCTCTAAACACACCGTCAGCTGTCACAATGTCCTACAGTATCACACAAGTGTACAAGGTGTAAATATAACAATTTCCAAACACACATTTGCTGTTTTAAAATCAGCACGCAAAACGAGGAATTTTCACCTCTGTCCCGAGCTCCTAAAATCCCAGAAAAATCACGGTTGCGTTCCTCGCGAAAAATCACCCAAAATCGACTCTTGAATCGCCTCGATCCGATATTCCTACGCGGAGAAATAATTCGTCGAAGTTGCCGCTGTCCAAAAATCCAAACAGCAAAAAGGGGTGTCAAATCACCTCGGGAATCGTGCCAAGAAATCGGAATCCGGAGAAACCATCAACACGGAAAACGAAGCCCTACCTCTTAGGAACACACTGGCGAAGAAATCGTCGGAATCGGACTTCTGTACTGCGCAGGGGACTCCTCGGACTGAAATGCGACGATAACGGGCCGAAATGGGGGAAAACCGAGGCACACTGTAAAATCCGGAACGCCGCTGTCGATCTTCCCGAAAATCTGGGAACGCACCACGAGGTAGAAAAATCTGAGAGGAACAAACTCTCTTCAATGACCTCTCCCTGGTTCTCTCTCTTTTCTCGGAAAAAGCCCAAGAAGAGAGGGGGGGAGGCCTATTTATAGGCCCAAAGAAACAATTGGGAAAATACCCAATGTGTCCCGATTTCGGGCGTGAACAGTGCCCAGGCCCACTTTCGGGCGCGC
Source organism: Tillandsia fasciculata (assembly GCA_029168755.2). Taxonomy (NCBI): domain Eukaryota; kingdom Viridiplantae; phylum Streptophyta; class Magnoliopsida; order Poales; family Bromeliaceae; genus Tillandsia; species Tillandsia fasciculata. The sequence goes on along the minus strand of JAQOTM010000114.1, from coordinate 190,515 downwards.
ACAGTGCGGCCCGGCCCAAGGATTTCCGGGCGCGCACAGTGCGGCCCGGCCCAACCAGCCCGCACACCGGATCCGGCCGCACGCAACCGCCGTCCGACCCGGTCCAGGGCCCGCCACGTGTCCGCCAAACAGGCGGCAGCCGTGCGGGCCCAACGGGGACGCCACGCGTCCCCCGTGATTGGCGGCGGGGTGGGCGCGCCGCCAATGGCGTGGCGCCACGTGTCCCCCCCCCCGACCCGGCTGTCGGCGACCGCGTGCGCCCACGTGGGCCCATGTGCGGCGGCCTCCCACGCGCGGCTCCGCGTGCACCACGCGCACATGAGCCGGCCAACCCGGGGCCGCCACGTGGCGCGCCCCGGTCCACCGTGCACCGCGCACGCGCCGCGCCTGCCCGGCCTGCCCGCGCTGCCCGCGCCTGCCCCCACGCGCCGCGCGCACAACGCCGGACCACTAGGGAGCCGCCACGTGGCCCGCCGGTCCACCGTGCACCGGCGGCCCGTTCCGTGGACCGGGAGTGGCGCGCCGGCCCAATAAGGGTCTGCCACGTGTCCCCGGCCGGTCCACAGCTCCCCCCATGCACCATTTTGCGCAGAAAACTTCCGGGGGTCCGTTTTTGGGCATCCGGACTCCAAATTAAATAAGTAAATAGCCGTTTTCAAGCGTTTTTCCGCGCTGAATCCAAATACGGCCTCCGTTTAGCCTGATTCCCTTCCTAAAATTCGGCAAAGTCAGCCGAAGGTCAGGCTTGCTTCCAAATCCACCCTAAGTCCAAACAACACATCACTTTGACATGTTGGGGCCCAACACCAACACTAGGTGTTCCACACCCCGAAACAGGGAAAAAAACACAGGGGAAAAACTGGGACACTACATCCTCCCCCACTAACAAAAGTTTCGTCCTCGAAACTAAAATCATACCTCAATCCAGAGCCTCGAACAAGTAGGGGTAGGCGTCCATCATCTCTGACTCTGCTCCCACGTCGCCTCGCGCTCATCATGATTGCTCCAAAGGATCTTCACATAGGGGATGGTCCGATTGCGCAATTCTTTCACCTCCCGATCAAGAATCCGCACTGGGCGCTCCTCATATCTCAAATCCTCGCTGATCTCGAGGGTGCAAAGTCGATGACGTGCGACGGGTCGAAGACGTACCTCCTCAGTGTGGAAACATGGAAAACATCGTGGACACCAGCCAGTCTCGGGGGAAGTGCAAGTCGATAAGCAACAGGCCCGATACGCTCCAACACCTCGAATGGTCCAATGTATCGGGGGCTGAGTTTCCCGCGAATGCCGAACCTCCTGATCCCCTTGGACGGCGAGACTTTCAAAAATACATGATCTCCAACCTGAAACTCTAAGTCTCGTCGCCGAACATCAGCATAGCTCCTCTGTCGGCTCTGAGCGGTCTGAAGATGCTGTCGAATCACCCGGACCTTCTCCTCTGCCTCTAGCAGTATATCTGGCCCCAAGGTCCGTCTCTCGCCTACGTCACTCCAATAAAGTGGTGATCGGCACTTGCGTCCATACAACGCTTCAAACGGAGCCATCTGTATGCTCGCTTGAAAGCTGTTGTTGTACGCAAACTCAACCAAGGATAAGTGCCGAATCCAACCTCCGCCGAAATCCAAGACGCAAGCCCTCAGCATGTCCTCCAAGATCTGTATGGTCCGCTCTGACTGCCCATCAGTCTGAGGATGAAAAGCTGTACTGAATCTGAGCTGAGTCCCCATCGCAGTCTGCAAACTCCCCCAAAAACGCGAGGCAAACCTCGGATCCCTATCTGACACAATGGAGGCGGGTACTCCATGCAGTCTCACAATCTCATCAAGGTATAGCTGGGCTAGTCGATCGAGTGGCCAAGTAGTCTGCATAGGCAAAAAGTGCGCTGACTTAGTAAGTCGATCCACCACTACCCAGATAGCATCTGCTCCGCCCTGTGCCCTCGGCAATCCGACCACGAAGTCCATGGTAATGTGGTCCCATTTCCACTCAGGGATGGGGAGACTTTGTAACTTGCCAGCTGGCACCCGATGCTCAGCTTTTACTTGCTGACAAGTCAAACACTGGGCCACAAATCTCCCGACATCCCTCTTCATGCCATTCCACCAAAAATGTGCCTTGAGGTCCTTATACATCTTAGTCCCCCCAGGATGAAGGGTATAAGGTGTATAATGGGCCTCTCTCAATATCTGCTCTCTGATCTCAGCATCCACTGGCACACATGCTCGGTCCCTGTACCTCAGTACTCCCGCAGCATCCACTGTAAAGTCCCCTGACTGATCACTCGGAAGCTGATCTCGAATCCTGGTCAAGTGGGGGTCCTCACTCTGTTTCTCCCTGATCCTGTCCAGCAGAGTGGGCTGCACGACTAATGACGTCAGTCTAGCAGAGACCCCAGGGGACACAACCTCTATCTCGAGCCGTCTCATCTCCTCCAATAGGGGCGCCTGGTCTGTGATCAACATAGACAAACTCTGTACTGCTCTCCGGCTCAATGCATCAGCGACCACGTTAGCCTTGCCTGGGTGGTAAAGGATATCCACATCATAATCCTTTAGTAGCTCTAACCACCTGCGCTGCCTCAAATTAAGCTCCTTCTGTGTGAACAGATACTTTAAGCTCTTGTGGTCGGTGTAGATCTCACAATGCTCCCCGTACAGGTAATGGCGCCAAAGCTTCAGTGCAAACACCACGGCAGCGAGCTCTAAGTCGTGGGTAGGGTAATTCTTCTCGTAATCCTTGAGCTGTCTCGATGCATAAGCAATTACCCTCCCATCCTGCATCAACACGCAACCCAGTCCACTGTGCGATGCGTCACTGTAGATCACATATCCTTTCCCCATAACAGGGAGGGAAAGGATAGGAGCAGTCATCAGTCTGTCCTTCAGCTCCTCGAAGCTCTTCTGGCAGTCCTCACTCCAGATAAACTTAACCCCTTTACGCGTCAACCGAGTGAGGGGTGTGGAAAGCTTCGCAAAGCCTTCCACAAACCGACGATAATAACCAGCTAATCCCATGAAGCTGCGCACCTCTGATACAGTCGTCGGTCGGGGCCAATCACGAACTGCCTCAATCTTCGCCGGGTCTACAGCTACACCGGCGGCGGAAATCACATGGCCCAAGAAAGCTACCTCCCGAAGCCAAAACTCGCACTTCACCAGCTTGGCATACAACTTCTTCTCCCGCAGAAGTTGTAGCACAGTCCTCAAGTGCTCCTCATGCTCGGCCTCGCTTCGGGAGTAAACCAGGATATCATCTATGAACACCACCACAAAGCGATCCAGAAATGGCCGAAATATCCTGTTCATCAAGTCCATAAAGGCGGCAGGGGCATTAGTCAATCCAAATGGCATAACTGTAAACTCATAATGCCCGTACCGTGATCTGAAAGCAGTCTTAGGAATATCCTCGGCCTTCACCTTTAATTGGTGGTAACCAGACTGTAGATCAATCTTGGAAAAGACACAAGACCCTTGCAGCTGATCAAAGAGATCGTCGATGCGCGGCAGAGGGTACTTGTTCTTGATGGTCACTTTATTCAGCTCCCTATAGTCCACACACAGTCTAAGTGACCCATCCTTCTTCTTCACGAATAGCACCGGTGCTCCCCAGGGCGACACACTGGGTCTAATGAAACCCTTATCCATCAAGTCTTGCAACTGTGCTTTAAGCTCTCGCAGCTCAGCCGGTGCCATCCGGTAAGGAGCCTTAGAGATTGGCGCAGTTCCTGGAACTACGTCAATCACAAACTCAATCTCTCTGTCGGGCGGCATACAAGTCAGCTCAGGTGGAAACACATCCGGGAACTCGCGGACGATAGGGATATCCCCGAGTCCCGGTGCCGCTGTAGGCCCCTCTACAACACTAGCCAAAAAGGCTACACATCCTCGATGAATCATCCGCCTCGCTCGGGAAGTCGAAACCATAGAGGCAAAGAAAGCACTCTGACATCCCCGGTACACCAACACCTCCTGGCCTGGCTCTCTAAAAGTGACAGTCCTCTCGGCACAGTCAATAGTCGCAAAATACCGAGCCAGCCAGTCCATCCCGAGAACCACATCAAAGTCCCGCAGCTGTCTCAAGACCAACAGGTCTGCTGGCATAATCCAGGACTCGATCTGCATCGGGCAGGACCAACAACACTCCTCCACGTGCAAAGTGTGATCGGGAATCTGAACCTCTCGTGCACGTGGCAAAAGTCCTACCTCTAACCCATGTAATGATGCAAATGATCTACTAATGAAAGAATGCGAAGCTCCAGTAACAAAGATATGAATCCAAATGCCAGAAATAGACCATACCTGCCACCACACGGTCAGCCGTAGTGGAATCCCCCGCCTGCGCTAAGCTATCCCGACCGCTCAACAACGGCTGTCTCTCACCAGAAGGGTGTGGGGGCGAAGCTCGGTCTACCTGGAGACCTGTCGGTGAAGCTCCCGGTCGTAGCTGGGAAGTAGTAGGGACGGACACTAAAGTGGGTGCCGCCGCCGTCCCCGAGGGGCACGCAACTCGCAGGTGCCCGGGCTGTCCACACCTATAGCAGCGACCCCACCGCTGGGCGCAAGTGCCGGGAAAATGCTGACCTCCACAGAAAATACAACTGTAGGGAGCCCGCACTTGCCGTGTCTGCTGCTGCTGCGGAGATCCTTGCTGGGATGCGATAGGGGCCAACGCTGAAGAAGGGGGTACAGAGATCGAGAGGGGGCACGAAGTTCGAACGTGGCCAGACTGCCCACATCGGAAGCATCGACCCCGCCTTAAGTCACAGGTACCTGAGGGGTGTCGTCCTCTACAGAAAACACACCTGCCGCGAAACCGTGGCTGTCTAGAAGAACTGGCCTGTCCAACAACATCCGGGGCTGGGCGTTTCCTCTCAAAATGCTGCTCCGATGCCCTAGCCCTCTCTCCGACTGCCGAACCACCTCTCTGCGCCAGTAGCTGTTCCAGGCGCTGGTCCTGTCGAAAGCTCCTCGCCACTAAATGGGTCACCAAGGCCCGCAGTTCCCCCAGCTCTGTAGATACCGCCTGCTCGGGCTCCTCAGAAGGGGTGGAGATACTCCCGACGGAACAACGACGACGGGGTGACATACTGTCACAAAAAAAACCACAAATCAGTAACATAACCCCACACGACCCAATCTAGCGAAAGTCAAAGACATCCCCCAATTTTTGCGACTTTATGTTGTCTGCAGCCAACATAACGGTCCACCAGAAATTGGGTATATCGATCCCTCTTCACTCACTGGAAGAGTCCAAGTAAATAAATCAACGACTTTCGCGAAATGTCACGTCTCTCACGCCCTATCATCCTAGGGTCTGCCAAAAGCCTAGGGTTTCCTAAGTCCCAACTGACCTATCCCTAAGCTCTGATACCAACTTAATCTGTCACGCCCCGGGGGTAACCAGAACCCGGGCCCGCCAACAGATCCGCCGTGTACACAGAATTTCCCATGTACACGAAGCGCTGGTAACCTGCTCAGATAGATAATATACAATAAAAGAGCATAAACAGAGCTGAACTAATAGAACTAACAGTAATCTCAGACTGAATTAAACTGTAAACTGAAATAAAAGTACAATATACTCCCAGCTCACCAAAATAATACAACCAGCTGGCCACAGCCAGACCCAAAAGTAAACTACTAAAGTCTGAGATACAAAAGGGGAGTACAGTAAAAGTCTAGCTAATCTCTCGCTCGGGGTAGACGATCTAGCTAGTCGGCAATCCTCTTACCTCGATCTGCCGCTGAAGGCCCAGCAGCTCCCACGGTCGACTCTGCAAAACAAAGGGGAAAGAGGACAAGAAACAACAATAATGGGGGTGAGAACTACTAGATAAACCAGTAGCCTCCCCTAGTGGGTAAAACCTCGAATGCTGACAAACCCACTAGGACTATAAGAGGCAGAAAGGAAAGAACAGAGGTATGCAATAAAGACTGCAGGAAGGAACTACCACTACTATGCCTCTAAATGCAGTGCCAAAAAGATAACTGTATGTATGCAACTACAAGGCTGACTGCCCAAGGAAACCCAATCAGAGGACCAGAAAATACTGGCACTGCCTGCTCTGTCATCAATCGCAACTCATCAAGGTGCCCGGCGCTCGGCACGGTGTAAAGCCTACTCCGGAGTGGCACTCGAGGGGAGCGACCCACACGAGTAAAGTATGTAAAGTATCCCTGTATCACGTATCTCTGTATCAAGCATCTCTGTAACCAATGTCTCGCAATAGCAGGACTGGATCATGACTATGATCAAAGTGGGAATACTCCATCCACTAATGCAACCCCAATCCCCAATCTGATGTGATAATAACATCCGGTCAACCGCCCAAAATCCGCGGTCACCGCTGAACCCATAGACCCCAATCTGATAAGGTAAAAACATCTGGTCAACCGCCTAACATCCGCGGTTGCCACTATGCCCCACAATCCCCAAGACGAGTCTAAACTGTCCCAGACTCAAGATCCGACTACACTATCTCAAGATCCCGATCCGACTCGATCATCATGCATCGATAGAGAAGAATAACAATAAACACATGTTTTCTCCTAAGTCAAATCCCATAATATAGTGTTGCAGTAAAATAGTGGCCTAACTAGCTGTCCAAATAAGCATGCAAGTGTTCTTTTTAAAAGCATTTGAAAAGCGACTAAGGTTTCATGTGAAGACTCATTTTAAAATATTATTGAGCTACTTAGTTGCATGCGGTTCAAGATATGGCAGTTGTCCAAATTTATTGTCCCAGATTTATCACATAGAAGCTATCAATTAATTTAGGGGGGCCTATGCAATAGGTTCATGTACCACAAGTTAACTGTCACATTTATAATTGTAGAACTCTTCTACTCCTAGTGAGCAAGTCAACAAAGAGGAAAGCGCAACCACCCACCTCGAAAAGCGTGTACAATGTACCCAGAAAATACCCGCTGTCTTCTAAACACACCGTCAGCTGTCACAATGTCCTACAGTATCACACAAGTGTACAAGGTGTAAATATAACAATTTCCAAACACACATTTGCTGTTTTAAAATCAGCACGCAAAACGAGGAATTTTCACCTCTGTCCCGAGCTCCTAAAATCCCAGAAAAATCACGGTTGCGTTCCTCGCGAAAAATCACCCAAAATCGACTCTTGAATCGCCTCGATCCGATATTCCTACGCGGAGAAATAATTCGTCGAAGTTGCCGCTGTCCAAAAATCCAAACAGCAAAAAGGGGTGTCAAATCACCTCGGGAATCGTGCCAAGAAATCGGAATCCGGAGAAACCATCAACACGGAAAACGAAGCCCTACCTCTTAGGAACACACTGGCGAAGAAATCGTCGGAATCGGACTTCTGTACTGCGCAGGGGACTCCTCGGACTGAAATGCGACGATAACGGGCCGAAATGGGGGAAAACCGAGGCACACTGTAAAATCCGGAACGCCGCTGTCGATCTTCCCGAAAATCTGGGAACGCACCACGAGGTAGAAAAATCTGTGAGGAACAAACTCTCTTCAATGACCTCTCCCTGGTTCTCTCTCTTTTCTCGGAAAAAGCCCAAGAAGAGAGGGGGGGGAGGCCTATTTATAGGCCCAAAGAAACAATTGGGAAAATACCCAATGTGTCCCGATTTTCGGGCGTGAACAGTGCCCAGGCCCACTTTCGGGCGCGCACAGTGCGGCCCGGCCCAAGGATTTCCGGGCGCGCACAGTGCGGCCCGGCCCAATCCAGCCCGCACACCGGATCCGGCCGCACGCAACCGCCGTCCGACCCGGTCCAGGGCCCGCCACGTGTCCGCCAAACAGGCGGCAGCCGTGCGGGCCCAACGGGGAGCGCCACGCGTCCCCCGTGATTGGCGGCGGGGTGGGCGCGCTCGCCAATGGCGTGGCGCCACGCGGCCCCCCCCCCCGACCCGGCTGTCGGCGACCGCGTGCGCCCACGTGGGCCCATGTGCGGCGGCCTCCCACGCGCGGCTCCGCGTGCTCCACGCGCACATGAGCCGGCCAATACGGGGCCGCCACGTGGCGCGCCCCGGTCCACCGTGCACCGCGCACGCGCCGCGCCTGCCCGGCCTGCCCGTGCTGCCCGCGCCTGCCCCCACGCGCCGAGCGCACAACGCCGGACCACTAGGGAGCCGCCACGTGGCCCGCCGGTCCACCGTGCACCGGCGGCCTAATTCCGTGGACCGGGAGTGGCGCGCCGGCCCAATGAGGGTCTGCCACGTGTCCCCGGCCGGTCCACAGCTCCCCCCATGCACCATTTTGCGCAGAAAACTTCCGGGGGTCCGTTTTTGGGCATCCGGACTCCAAATTAAATAAGTAAATAGCCGTTTTCAAGCGTTTTTCCGCGCTGAATCCAAATACGGCCTCCGTTTAGCCTGATTCCCTTCCTAAAATTCGGCAAAGTCAGCCGAAGGTCAGGCTTGCTTCCAAATCCACCCTAAGTCCAAACAACACATCACTTTGACATGTTGGGGCCCAACACCAACACTAGGTGTTCCACACCCCGAAATAGGGAAAAAAAAACACAGGGGAAAAACTGGGACACTACAGATGAAGCTCTTCAAGATGACTACTGGATTAAAGCAATGCAGTAAGAGCTCCATCAATTTGAGCGAAACAAAGTCTGGGAATTAACGAAGCCTCCGAAGCAACACAATGTGATAGGTACCAAATGGATCTTCAAGAACAAGAAAAATGAAGATGGTACTATCATCAGGAACAAAGCAAGACTAGTTGCTCAGGGCTACTCTCAAGTAGAAGGTATAGACTTTGACGAAACTTTCGCCCCTGTAGCTAGACTCGAGTCCATTCGTATCTTATTTGCGATAGCTTGTCATTTTAAAATCAAATTATTTCAAATGGACGTTAAGAGCGCCTTTTTAAATGGGTTTTTAAATGAGGAAGTTTATGTGGCTCAACCGAAAGGTTTTGTGGATCATAAACTACCTAACCATGTTTTTCGTCTGAAAAAGGCTCTTTACGGTCTGAAACAAGCACCGCGAGCATGGTACGAAAGGTTGACAAAGCACCTTTTGGAAAAGGGCTACACTCGAGGGGGAGCTGACAGGACTCTCTTTGTGAAGCATTATCAAAACAATTTCATAGTTGCTCAAATCTATGTCGATGACATTGTTTTTGGCGCAACAAGAGATAATGATGCTTCTAAATTCGCGGAGACCATGGAAAGCGAATTTGAGATGTCCATGATGGGCGAATTGACTTATTTTCTTGGATTACAAGTTAAACAAAACGATGAAGGTAATCACTTGTGTCAATCCAAGTATGCAATGGAGTTGGTCAAAAAGTTTGATCTAGAAAATTCTAAGGATTTTCCGACTCCAATGGGAACTAGCCATAAGGGACTTGGAAGTGAATCACATAGTGAGAATGTAGACGAGAAACTGTATCGCAGTATGATTGGAAGTCTACTATATCTCACGGCTAGTCGCCCGGATATATCCTTCAGTGTTGGGATTTGTGCGAGATATCAATCAGCACCGAAGGAGGTTCACCTGAAAGCGGTGAAACGGATCATCCGATATATCAAAGGTACAATCAATTTCGGAATTTGGTATCCTATGGGAACAAGTTTGGATATTGTTGGATACTCAGATGCCGATTGGGCTGGATCAGTGGATGACCGGAAAAGCACGAGTGGTGCATGCTTCTATCTTGGCCATTGCCTTGTTGCATGGCACAGTAAAAAGCAGAATTGCATAGCACTCTCGACTGCCGAAGCGGAGTACATTTCTGCAGGAAGTTGTTCAACCCAATTGATTTGGATGAAAAGCGTGTTGAGCGATTTCCGGATTTCAGCAACTTCGGTAACCATTTTATGTGACAACACTAGTGCTATTAACATTTCAAAAAACCCTGTGTTGCACTCTAGAACAAAACATATTGAACTTAGATATCATTTTCTTAGAGAGCTAGTTGAATCAAATATTCTTCAACTGTCATATATTTCAACTGAGGATCAATTAGCTGATATCTTAACAAAACCTTTGGATCAAAAACGTTTTATTCACTTGCGTAAAGCAATTGGCATGCTTTCCTTGAAATAATCTCTTTTTGAAACCTTTGCTTAGGTTAGGTTTTGTTTTTGTTTTTGTTTTGTTCTTTATCTATGTTTTGTACATAGGACATTAATTGAGCATAAATCATAATTGACTTTAATTGCATCCTTTTATGCATTTAGAAATTTATTATGCTTTTGATATCATAATATTTCAATGTTGCAATGATCATTTACGTTAATTAAACCATCTTTTAAGTGATCAAAGTCAATTTCTCTCTCAATGATCTCTTGGTATAGTCATTATCATATTTGATTGCTTAGTCGAGTATGAATGCGAGATCAATTTTTGGTTGAATACCTTATATATTAAATAATTGATAGCCAATTGAGGGGGAGTCAAAGAAATGTAAAATGCTCAAAAGATGTGGAAAGAGTTACATCCCAATGAGGAGTGTGAAAACTACCACCACATGGAGAAAATGAAAGAAAGAAAAAGATACTCCATGAATGCAAAGCAAATTTTTGTTTTAAAAATGATTGAAATGCATATTGAAATACTTGACTCAGTCGTATTTCATGGTTGGTATAAGGTGGGATTTTTGATAAAAGATGCTCAAAGAGCCACTCCTTCAACAGATTGTCTAGATATATTATCTAACTTATTTGGGATTTCAAACATCTATTGATCTTGGTATTTCATTTTCTTTACCAAAATTGATGATTTGATAAAGGTATTACACATAAGATCAGGATAGATGTGATTGAAGTTGTTCAACTTTAAGTGTTTTAATTTTCGTAAATTTTCGTTTCATTTTTGAGTATTTTTGGTAGATTTTGCATAATCTATTTCTTGTTGTATGAAACGATGATTTTTGTTTAAAGTTGATATGCTAAAGTGCTTACATACTTTTTCTAGATTTTATGGAATTTTTCTGAAATTTTCTGGAGAAAAAGTTGAAGCCGATCCGGATCAGGGCAAGTGATCCGGATCCCGAACGCAGGATTCTTCCTGCGGGTAGCCGATCCGGATCACATTCTCGATCCGATCCGGATCACGGCTAGGGTTCTTATAAGAACAAAGAGGATTTGATTTCTTTTACCCTAATCTTTTGTTCTCAAGTCTCTAGAGATTCTCTCTCTAGATTTCTTGCATCTTGGAGCTTCCAAACTCAAAGTTCTTCGATTCCAAGTAAGTTTTATTGATCAAAATCTCGGTTTTTCACAGTTTTTCTCTTTTTCATCAAACGTGAGTTGAAATCATGGATCTTTTTCGTTTGTGAATGGTTTTTGATCAAATTTCTTTTGAAATAAGAACTCTGGGTAGATTAGTTTTGTTTTTATGCTAGGTTTTCTCTTGATTAACGAGTTTTTAGGCTTCGATTTCTAAAAATTCGGTTTTAGGGCATAAAAGAGGAATTTTTGAAAATCATGGAATTGATCTATTTTTAAAATTCTTTTTGCAAAACTAATTTGATTCTTGGCTTCTCTACATGATTATGATTGTTTGGGTACAATTTTTCAAATTTTTCAAAATTGACGATTTTTCATGTGTTCTTGAGTTGGTCTTCACAGGATACATTTCTCACTAGCATTCAAAATGGTGATCACATGGGTTATTTTCCTACTTGCTGCCATGGTTCATGTCAAGGATGTTGCAAAGCCTAAAAGGGCCAAGAGAACGAAGAGGGCTCAGAATGATTCCGAGACAGAATCTGAGACGGAATCAATTGACTGGGATAACATTGAGATCGAAGAAGATGTCCCATTGTCTCAAAAGGAAAAGCAACTGCTGAACCTTCGAAGGCAAAGCCTCAGCCTACTGCAGCTGAAAAGGGAAAAGCCCCAATGGAACCAAATACAATTTGCACAAGGATGAAAACTGGTGCTAGAAAAAGGGGTAGTGCACGGGGGATTTCTATCAATGAACCTATTGCTAGCCGACCTCCCCCACAGGAATTCGTCAGCTCCACAAGAATCAAGGATTTTGAGAAACGGGAATGCATTGGTGAGAGACATGTCAATGTCAAACCAATGATGGAACGATCTGCAGCTTTTGGGACTTTGTTCAATCAAGTTGGTCTCGGTCCAATTTGCAACTTTCCTGAATCAACTGGGTATTGTCCACACTCAGTTCGCATGTTTTATCAGAACGCTGCAAGTCTAACTGATCATGATGACGGACGTCGAGAATTTCATACTTTGGTTAAAGGTATCAAAATCAAAGTCACTCCCCAACTGATTGGAGAGGTGCTCAGTATGAAAGCTAGATCTGATGGACTTCATTATCTGAAGACTCAAGTCTTCACAGAAAACTCTTGGAGAGTTGTAGTCAATGGAATTTGCATTCCGGATACTTTGTCTACCGGAAATTCGGTATTTTCTAAAGAGCTTCGAAAAGAGTATAAGTATATCAACTTCATTGTCTGCTACAACATTCTTCCCAATATGAATACAAAGGTTCTTCGATGGGATAGGATGTTATTTCTTTATCTTCTTGGGAACCCAACCGCTGCAATGGGAGCAAACTTGAACATTCCTTATCTCATTTGGGCTAGGATGACGCGGTATGTTGAACACTCTCACCCCACAGAGAGACTACCATACCCAATGATAATTATGCGCATCCTTAGGAAGTTTAAAGTTGATACAAGCGCGAGCTCTTATATGTATAGTTTGGGGACGATCAATGAAACAACGATAGTAAAGTCTCTATCGACAAAACAAGATGATCCTCCATCTCCTCCAATCCGACGAGCTCGACAACCAGCAACTACTTCCACAGCTCCTGTTCCACCAGTACAACAAGCACCTCCATCAACTTCTGAAGATGATGCTTCAGTTAATTCAATTTTTAAAGAACAACAGCGACTCTCCAATGAACAAGAACGCATGTCTGCTGAGTTCGCTGAAATGAAGGAAGATCTCAAAGATGTAAAGAAAGAAGTCAGAGAAGTTAAGAAGGAACAAGCTTCCATAAACAAACGGATCAAGAAAATGTTTCAGAAGCTTGGGTGTATCAGCTCTGACGAGTCTTCATAAAGTTTCCTTCTAATCTTTTCTTCTGCAGGTTTTCACATTTTGGTTTGTTTTTTTTTCAGTTCTCAAGTTTCTTGCTTTGTATTTAAACTTTTTAACTCTCCTTACATTTGTAGCTTTTGCTACATTTTTGGCTTTGTTTTGTGACAAAAAGGGGGAGAGAGTTTAGAGAGAACTTGAACAATGACAATGAACTGTGACAATGAACTGTGTGAATGTGAATGTGTGAACATCAAGGTAAGTATGACATCTCAACTCAACTTTGGTTTTTAATTGTGATTTGTTGCATGTCTCTACTAACTATTCGACTAACTATTTGGGCATGTAATATGACTAACAAGTTGATGTTGGACTAACATTTTTTGACATTTGGTTTTTGAATGCTTAGAAGATATGTTGGTTTTTAACTATGATTCTCTTACATATCTGAATTTTCAAATGTCATGATGAGTATAAACTCTATCTCTGTATTTGGTTTTGTATGTCTCAATTCTTGAGGTATCTAACGATTTCTTTTGTCAAGAATGATTTCTTTGTGCAGAGAGTACAGATGTCTAAGTCTAGAGTCTGTTTTAGGAGTTTATCTCATGTTTTAATTTTTGGATCTCTTTTGTAAATTTTTGTTGTATGGTGATAGCAACAAAAATATCTTTTTGAATTTTCTTTTGTGGATTTGTGTTTTGTCACGAAACCGCCAAAGGGGGAGATTGTTACGGAATTTGAGTTGGCGTATTTCGTGAAAGTATTGAGTCTTGAAGATTGAAGATGAAGAAACTTTGGATCATATACCTCAATCTCAAGAAAGAAGAATTCAAAAGGATCAGGTACGTTTAACTAAAGATTTTTGATGATCCGAATACTTCTTATAGTGTAGAAACACCTGGAAGAATGTTTTATTGCATAAACATCAAAAACTGGACATGGGACATGTTCAGGATCCGGATCGGGCTCGGCAATCCGGATCCCGAAGGGTGTTCGTTCATACACTGGTTCAATCCGGATCGCAGCATTTCATGATCCGGATCCCGAACACTGGTTTTACCTTTTCACTTGCACGATCCGGATCAGGAATTGCAATCCGGATCCCGAACGTGATGTTTGGTGAGACTGTATGAACGATCCGGATCGGGGACTACGATCCGGATCCCGAACTTGCATTTTTCTGGAAATCGTCTTTCTTGCTTCTGCGATCCGGATCGTGCAATTCCAATCCGGATCGCCGTGCGTAAAATCTCCAGAAAAGGCAGTTTTTGATCCTTATCTTCTTCCAATGGTTTCTAACCTATAAATAGACCCTTTATTTCATTTTCTAGGGCATCGATATAGAGCCGTCATAATCAAATATAGCCGAAAAGAAAAATCCACATATAGAGAAGAAAGGAAATCAATAGATTTATTCTATGTTTCTTCATCTATATTGATTGATTTGATTCTAGGTTTTCCATACTCACATTTTGAGTAGAATCAAATCAATGAATACTTAGATGGTATTTCCGATCTATTTCTAATCTAAGTATTCGGCGGATCATCACCACCCAAAAACAACGATTTACCCCAAAATCGGCGCGTGGACTCGCGTGGCCTTGTGGATTCAAGGTGCAACCGCTCTCGTGGATTCGGAGCGAGGTACGTTCGTGGATTCGAAGCGTGCCACTGGGTGAAGACCGTGGATTCGGTCGGACGTCGTGGACTCGACGTTGGACGCTGTGGATTCAGCGTTGGGCACGGATCGTGGATTCGAGAAGCGTCGTGGAGCGAGCGGAGAAGATCTACTAGGAGCGTATGGTAAGAGGTTGAGTCGTCTGTGAGTACGGTACATCACCTTGTACGTGTTTCAATTCTAGTGGATTTCGCCGTGTTATCGGTCCCGTGGTTTTTTACTCCGGTTTGGAGTTTTTCCACGTAAAAATCTTGCGTGTTCTTTTATTTTTCCGCATTGGGTTTATTTGCGCAATGATTTTTTGAGTGTTTATTGTTTACACCTATTCACCCCCCTCTAGGTATTTTTTCCCCTATTTAGATCCATATTAGTATAACCCAACAATTTTTATATTTGAAAACAAGACGCATTCATAAATCTCAACAATCATAGATATAAGAAGTCATTCCTAAGCTAAGATCTCAATCCAACATCCACAATAATCCATTCACAAGCAATCACAGATATACTAACCAAAAACAATAAGAGATAACCATAAAACTGGAAAGTTTATTAGCCACAATGGCTAGGGTCCTCTAGACGCTGCCTCACCGTCGTCCCGGTTTCCACCCCTGCTCGGACCTGTCACAGTGTGGGTAGTCAGTGACTGATAAAGTAGATGATAAACAAGTAAATGCTATTAAACTGAAATGACAAACCGATACACCAGAGCATTCACTTCCCCCTCATGAATCGCTAAATCCCCTGTCACAAACACGCTGGGCACCTACCCCAGATTTAAAACATGCTGGGCACCAACCCCAGATACCGCGCTCATTCTTGGTGCCTCCAACCCCTCTATTGCCCAAGGAGCAGTCGCCTCAACGTGAGGGGTCCCCATCATCCCTAGTCGTGGGGTACATGGGTAATCCTACCATCTTTCCGAAAAAATACACCCTGTGCGGTGGCCAAACCGCCGGTGTGCGTGTAAGCAAATATGAGCATGTAAAACAGCACCGCGACCTCAGCCGCCTCAGTTAGAAATAAAATGGGATTCTCATGCAATGGAGTTAGACAGTTTACCAAACATCTACTTTAATCTCACGAAAACACGGGAATGATTATACACTGAAAATACCAAAAAATGACCCACCTCGAAATATGCTGACCAGAACACCTGAGGCCGAATCACGCTCACAATCGGCACCCGGACCTAAGAAAGTCCCCAAAAGAACCACAGTGAGAATTGAAATGTATTCTGTAAAGGTACGGAGTCCAAAAACCCAAGAATATGACAAAAGACTCGGCACGGCGGTGGCAACGACGCGCGACGGACGACGCGATGGCGCGTGACGGACGATGCAACCGCCACTGCGTCGTTGCATGCCGTGCGGCCGCGCGGGCACCGGCCCCGCGCGGCACCGTATGTGACTCGGCCGCGCGGGCACCAGCCCGGCGAGGAGCCGCACGCGGCACGGCCGCGTGGGCACCGGCCCCGCGCGGCACCACATGCGGCTCGGCCGCACGGGCACTATTATGGCTTTTTTGTGTTGGCATATTTCGTGAGTCAAGTCAGTGAGTTGAGTCGGAGTCTTAAAGTGATCAAATTGTCAATCAGCAATCGAAGACTCAGAGAAGATTCAACAAGAGCTCAAGTTGACACTCAGTGTTTTGAGTCTTGAAGATTGAAGGTGAAGAATTGTGGATCAATTACATCAATCTTAAGGAAAATGGATTCGGATTGATCAGGTATGTTTAACTAAATAATTTTGGTGATCCGAATACTTTGTGTAGTGTAGAAACACTTGGATAATTTTTAATTGCATAAAAATCAAAAACTGGACATGGGACATGTTCAGGTCCGGATCAGACATTCCAATCCGGATCCCGAAGGGTAGGTTGTTCATGCGCAATTCCAATCCGGACCTTGGAAATTTCAGATCCGGATCCCGAACATGAATTTTGCTGAAATGCATGAACGATCCGGATCGGGAAATCCAGTCCGGATCCCGAACTGTTTTTTCAGGAAATTCTCTGAAAAAGACGACAGTCCGGAAGCAGTCCTAAATAGTCCGGATCGTCGTCCTGAAAAATTCTGATAAGAAAGTTTTTGATTCTTATCTCTTTCCAAAGGTTTCTAACCTATAAATAGACACTTAGGGTTTCTCAAGAGGTACCGATCAATTAAGAAAACACTCGAGAGCAACCCTAGAGGCTAGGTTTTTACCGTTCTTCTTTTAGCCTCTTTTAGGTCAATTCGACGGTTCTTCCAAGATCTATCTTTTGTCGAATTGATCTAACTTTGCTTAGAGATTCTTTCTACGGTTCTTCAATGATAATCTAAGCAAAGGATCACCATCGAAGCCAATATTCTTATCGGCTGAGTTTGCGTCGTGGATTCGACGTGGCACCGTGGATTCGGTGTGTTGAAGGCGTTTCGTGGATTCGAAACGTGTGCTCGTGGATTCGAGTGGCGTTCGTGGATTCGAACGTGTGCAGTGGACGTGCAATCGGTGGAGCGCAAGGTCCGAAGAACTTGAAGGAGGGGTTTGAGTCCGTCCGGAGTTTGAGGAGTCCGTGGAGTCGGTAATCACCTTGTTATTCTTCTTTTCTTAGTGGATTGTTATTGCGTGTTGGTCCCGTGGTTTTTCTCCTGGATTGGAGTTTCCACGTAAATCTCGGTGTGTTGATTTTTATTTTCTGCATTGGTTTTTATTTTTGCACTGAGATTTGTTTTTAAAATATTACACCTATTCACCCCCCTCTAGGTGTTTGATAGTACCTATTTAGATCCTTGTGGATCCTTAAAAACCAACAATTGGTATCAGAGCGGGTTTTAGGTTTATCTATCATGTCGGGTGAAAGTGGTAATATTTTTAGACCTCCTCTTTTTGATGGGACCAATTATGCATATTGGAAAGTGCGGATGAGAGCTTTTCTCATCTCAATTGATGAGCGGGTATGGCAAACCGTTGAATACGGTTGGGTGCATCCTGTTGAGGAAGTAGGAAATTCTACTACCCCAAAACCTCGCTCTAGATGGTCTAAAGAGGAAATCGAAAGATCTTCTTACAATGGGAAAGGTATGAACGCTTTATATAATTCTCTTTCCTCGACTGAGTTTACACGAATTTCCGCGTGTGAAACCGCGAAGGAAATTTGGGATATTCTCAAAATTACACATGAGGGTACTAATCTTGTAAAAATTCAAAAGCTCCAGATGCTTACAAGTCAATTTGACTCTATTCATATGGAAGAGCATGAATTGTTTACAGATTATTACACTAGACTTCAAGATGTAATTAATACATGTGCTAATTTAGGAGAAAAGATCCCGGAGTCGAAAATTGTAAGAAAGATACTTCGGACTCTTCCGGAACGGTTTAGGGCAAAGGTTACCGCCATTGAAACCGTTAGTCATCCGGATGAGATGAGTGTAGAGGAATTAGTAGGTGCTTTGCAAACTTATGAGATGACTTTTCCTACTAATCAAGTTTCTTCCAAGTCTTCTTCTAAGCTTACAGGTATTGCATTCAAATCAACAAAGGAAGAAGATGACGAATCAAGTTCCGACGATGAAATCTCTTTAGCCGAGTTTGAAGAACAATTGGCGCGGATCGTAAAGAAATTTCGTCGGAAGTTTTGGAAGAATCGAACCGATGGATCTTCATCCACGAAACCATCTAAAGGATCATCGGGTTCTAAATCCTCTAAACTCAAAGGCGTTGCAAAACCTTCTAAAGAAAAAGAAAAAGATGATTTCGAAGGGGAAATCCGATGCTATCGATGCAAAGGCTACGGCCATATTTCAACGGATTGTCCTTCTAAGAAATCATACAAAAAGAAGGCTTTGCAAGCAAAAACTTGGGACGATTCTATTTCCGATGAATCGACCTCAAGTGAAGAGGAAAAAGAAAAAATTGTTGCTTTTCATGCCTCTCAAATTCCCTCTTCTAATTTGTGCTTATCATCTTTAGTCACTGATTCTACTCCTTTGATTTTGTATGAAACATCAACAACCGGCGGAGAGTCATCAAGTGAGGGGGAGTCGGACGATGGAGAACTCGTTGAGGCATACCAACAACTTCTTGCGAAATCGAAGAAGATGGCCAAGCATATCAAGAAGTTGAGGAAGCAACGATTTGAAGTTCAAGACGAGAATCATGCTTTAAAGATAAAACTTCATGATCTCGAGGAGGAACGAGAACGTTTATTGGATAACAATAAAATCCTCCAAGAAAAGTTAAACCAATTGGAGACGGACGCAAAATCATATATGGACAAGATTGGTTTTCTTGAAAAGCAGTTTGAGGAGATTCATGTCACCAACCAAGCTTTGACCAAGCAAGTTCATCAACTCAAATCCGACATACAAAGGCTTACAACCAGTTCCAAGAAACTAGAAAGTATGTCCGGATTAGGTCAAACAAGCAAGGTTGGTTTGGGATTTAAAAAGAACCAAACTGTGCATACTTCAAGTTCCACAATGAAATTGAAAGGAAGAACTTGTCACCTATGTGGACTTGAAGGACACTTGGTGAAGAATTGCCCGAAAAAGAGAAAGAAAAGTCCTTCGGCAACTTCATCTACGGAGCGGACTCAACGGAATCAAAAGACACATCAAGTCAAAGGAGTTCACTCAACCCACCAAAGGTCCGAGCCACATCATCAATCATACAAGTGGATCATTGCGAGGCAAAGACCTAAGGTGGACCAACAGTCAAAGCGGACAACCCCCGGCCACAACGAATCAAGACAACCCAAAATCCAGCGATTTTGGATTCGGAAAGGTGATATCTTTCCTTGTCTTAAGTTCTAAATAGCTTATGACTGTATGTAATGCTTTGTTTGGTTTTCCCTTCATATTTTTCTTAATCTTTGCATTACATGTTTTTCAATGCTCTTTGTTTTTATACTTTGTTTTTGAACAAAAGGGTTTTTATTGAACAAGTGCATTGAATAAAAAGGGCTTCACGTTCATTCACTCCAAATTAATTTTATATGGATTATCAACTTTACTCCATAATCATAATCTTGAAGATACTTCATTATAGGAGTTTTTAATAGTTATAAGCATCAAATTTTAGAAATCATGTGTGATCTTTAGATGCTTAATCTATCTCGGTTGTGTGAATTCATTGTGATAAACGTGAGACAACCGATAGACTAAAATTTGGGATTTAATTCTTTCACGTAAGAGATTGCATTCTTACAAGGGTAAATAAATGAATTGTAAAAGATGTGGAAAGAGTTACATCCGAAAGGAGTGTGAAAACTACCACCACATGTAGGAAAGAGCTGCCACCTCGGTCGTCCGGTTTGTGTGTGAAGCTACCACATGTTATGGATGCTTGAAAATATTTTTAAAATTTTTAGTTGAAGCATTCGGAGATTTAATTCAAAGTTCTTATTTTGAACTATCTCCTGGTTGGTATAAGGTGGGATAGTTGAAAAAGATGCTCAAAGAGCCACCCTTAGGTAATTTAGTGCTTATCTCAATTTGAAAGGGTAGAATTCAAATTGATGTCATTTGGAAAATCTCCGTAAGTCATCTTTGTAAATCCGTTACATCTTGATAGAGTTTGGATCTCAAGATTATTTTTGATGACTTGTGTTTGATGAATATAACATGAAAAACTGTTTATAATGTTTTATCTTTGTTTTTCATGATTTAGGAGTAAATCTTTTTAATTTTGTGAAATTAATTGGATTGAATGGCATCTGTGTGAATTCATTGTTTAAAGCACTTAAATTATTTCTTGATGGAATACAAATCGGTATTTGAAAGATTTCAAAATTTGGATTTGTTTCAAGAATTTTTGATTTTTGCCTTTGAGTACCGGTACGCAATCTGCATTTTTGTTATATACCGGAACTGAGCTTTTATCTCTTTTTCTCTATGAACTAATGTTGTTAGTGATTTCCTTTTGTCTAGTATGTTCACTGTTTGACAATTTGTGACAAAAAGGGGGAGAAGAGAAATGACGGAGATGAGATCATCGAGAGAGGACAAACAAAAATGGGGGAGAACAGAAAATGATGATCGTATCACAAAGGGGGAGAACATAGATGCTCAAGACAGGGGGAGAACATGGAGAACATGGAGAACATGTTGGAGATGCTCAAGATAGGGGGAGATAAAGAAAAGATTGAAAGAGCCACAAAACAAAAGAACCAAAAGGAAGACGAATCAAGTGTAGGATTTTAATTTCTAACGACTAACATTTGATTTTGTTTGGAGTTTTGTTTTGCAGGAATTACATCACTTTAAGACTCCAAGTCCTAAGTCATAGAGTATGTTCTAGGACTGTTTGGTTCAAATGTAATCTTGTATTTATTGGATCTTTCACGCAAAGAAAATCAATGTTTTGGTGATGACATTGAATTTTGAATTTTTTGGTTTAAGATGAGTGACTTGAGCGCTTTTATGTATTTTTAGGTTTTGTCACGAAATTGTCAAAGGGAGAGATTGTTACAGCTTTTTTGTGTTGGCATATTTCATGAGTCAAGTCAGTGAGTTGAGTCGGAGTCTTGAAGTGATCAAATTGTCAATCAGCAATCGAAGACTCAGAGAAGATTCAACAAGAGCTCAAGTTGACACTCAGTGTTTTGAGTCTTGAAGATTGAAGGTGAAGAATTGTGGATCAATTACATCAATCTTAAGGAAAATAGATTCGGATTGATCAGGTACGTTTAACTAAATAATTTTGGTGATCCGAATACTTTGTGTAGTTTAGAAACACTTGGATAAGTTTTCAATTGCATAAAAATCAAAAACTGGACATTTACATGTTCAGGTCCGGATCGGGCATTCCAGTCCGGATCCCGAACATAGGTTGGTTCATGCGCAATTCCAGTCCGGACCTTGGGAATTTCAGTCCGGATCCCGAACATGGATTTTGCAGAAACTGCATGAACGTCCGGATCGTGAAATCCAGTCCGGATCCCGAACTGTTTTTTCAGGAATTCTCTGAAAAAGACGACAGTCCGGAAGCAGTCCTGAAGCAGTCCGGATCGTCGTGTGGGAAAAATTCTGTTAAGAAGTTTTTGATTCTTATCTCTTTCCAAAGGTTTCTAACCTATAAATAGACACTTAGGGTTTCTCAAGAGGTACCGATTAATTAAGAAAACACTTGAAGCAACCCTAGAGGCTAGGTTTTTACCGTTCTTCTTTTTAGCCTCTTTTAGGTCAATTCGACGGTTCTTCCAAGATCTATCTTTTGTCGAATTGATCTAGACTTTGCTTAGAAATTCTTTCTACGGTTCTTCAATGATAATCTAAGCAAAGGATCACCATCGAAGCCTATATTTCTTATCGGCTGAGTTTGCGTCGTGGATTCGACGTGGCACCGTGGATTCGGTGTGTTGAAGGCGTTTCGTGGATTCGAAACGTGTGCTCGTGGATTCGAGTGGCGTTCGTGGATTCGAACGTGTGCAGTGGACGTGCAATCGGTGGAGCGCAAGGTCCGAAGAACTTGAAGGAGGGGTTTGAGTCCGTGGAGTCGGTAATCACCTTGTTATTCTTCTTTTCTTAGTGGATTGTTATTGCGTGTTGGTCCCGTGGTTTTTCTCCTGGATTGAGTTTCCACGTAAATCTCGGTGTGTTGATTTTTATTTTCCGCATTGGTTTTTATTTTGCACTGAGATTTGTTTTTAAAATATTACACCTATTCACCCCCCTCTAGGTGTTTGATAGTACCTATTTAGATCCTTGTGGATCCTTAAAAACCAACAGGCACCAGCGCCGCGCGGCACCGCACACGTCACGGCCGCGCGGGCACCGACCCCGCGCGGCACTGCATGCAGCTCGACCGCGCGGGCACCAACCCCGCATGGCACCTCTAGTGGCGCGACCGCGCGGGCGCTAGCCCCCTGCGCGGCGCCTGCCCAAGGCGCGGTCGCGTGGACACCTGCCCCGTGCGGCACTTCCTGCAGTGCAGACGCGGGCGCCTGCCCCGCGCGGCGCTGCGGGCAACCCGACTGCGCGGGCTCACCCCCGCGCGGTGCTGCCTGCAGCGCAGGCGTGGGCGCCTGCCCCGCGCAGCGCTGCGGGCAGCCCGGTTGCACGGGCTTGCCCCACGCGGCGCTGCCTGCAGCGCAGGCGCGGGCGCCTGCCGGCACTGCGAGCAGCCCAACCGCACGGGCTTGCCCCGGCAGGCAACCCGACCGCACGGGCTTGCCCCCGCGCGGTGCTGCTTCCAGCATGGGCGTGGGTGCCTGTCCCGCGTGGCGCTGCGGCAGTCCAGGACGGCGGCGGCGGCCAAACCAAAAACTGAAGAAAACCCCAAAACAACTTCGGAAGAGAGAGTCGCTTACCACGATTTCATCGGAGAAGGCGATCCGTTCACGCTCCCGGCTTCGGCACGTTGATCGGGGATGATCGGGTCCCTCCGCTTTCTCCTTCTTTTCTTTCTTTTCTCCTCCGATTAGGGTTTCCCTTCCTTTTTCTTTCTTTTCTCTCCGACTAGGGTTTCTTTTTCGAAAAAATGATTTCTCTCTCTCTTGATACGTACCGTAGAAATCCACATCCAGGTATTTAATAATTAATTATTTATTTATTTATTCGTAAGAGATAATTTCCTATCTCCTCGAAAAGTGTGCACGATCTTTTGCACGAATTTCGATGCACACTACGGTTACCGTGATCCTAAAAATCCCTTTCTGGGGGATCCGTAAGTTGGAATTCGGATCCGGTCGCACCACCGTTCATCGTTTTTCGAGCACTATCACAGAAAAATACCCGCACTTCATGATTATCAACTTAAGAAAATCCGTTAACACGGTTTCCTCTAACTTATACTTTATTAGCAGGAGGGTAAAACGTTACACGAAAAGTTGTAATATTACACCACACATCCCTTAAAAGAAGTTTCTGTTAAGGAATTTGTGTTGGCATATTTTGTGGAAATGTCTAAGTCTTGAAGATTGAAGATGAAGAAGCTTGAATCGTATACCTCAATCTCAAGAAAGAAGAATTCAAAAGGATCAGGTACGTTTAACTAAATAAGTTTGGTGATCCGAATACTTCTTATAGTGTAGAAACACTTGGATGGATTTTTAATTGCATAAAAATAAAAAATTGGACATGTTATATGTTCAGAATCCGGATCAGGGTACAACAGTCCGGACCCCGAACATAGGGTAGTTCATGCGCAAATCCAGTCCGGAACACATCTGTTCAGTCCGGACCCCGAACGTCGATTTTGCAGAAACTGCATGAACAGTCCGGACCGTGGTTCTTCAGTTCGGACCCCGAACGTGGTTTTTTTGGAAAAATTTTGTTTAACGACGACAGTCCGGATCACATTATTCCAGTCCAGACCGTCAACCTGTAAACTTCCAGATAAGGTTAGTTTTTGATTCTTATCCTCTTCCAATGGTTTCTAACCTATAAATAAACCCTACGATTCATTTTTTAGGGTAATCCAAAATACGGTCGAAAAAGAAAAAAATCCACATATAGAGAAGAAAGGAAATAACTAGATTAATTCTATGTTTTTTCATCTATATTAATTAATTTGATTCTAGGATTGCAAACTCAAATTTTGAGTAGAATCAAATTAATGAATACTTAGATGGTGTTTCCGATCTATCTTTAATCTAAGTATTCGGCAGATCATCACCACCCAAAAACAACGATTTTCCCCAAAATCGGCGCGTGGACTCGCGTGGCCTTGTGGATTCAAGGTGCTACCGCTCTCGTGGATTCGGAGCGAGGTACGTTCGTGGATTCGAGACGTACTACTGGGTGAAGGCCGTGGATTCGGTCAGACGTCGTGGATTCCGTTGGACGCCGTGGATTCAGCGTTGGACGCAAATCGAGGATTTGAGCGTTGCGGAGCGAGCGGAGAAGATCTACTAGGAGCGTATGGAAAAAGGTCGAGTCGTCTGTGAGTGCGTTACATTACCTTTGTACGTGTTTAATTCTAGTGGATTTCACCGTGTTATCGGTCCCGTGGTTTTTTACTCCGGTTTGGAGTTTTTCCACGTAAAAATCTCTGCGTGTTATTTATTTTTCCGCATTGGGTTTTATTACGCAAAGATTTTTGAGTGTTTACTGTTTATACCTATTCACCCCCCTCTAGGTGTTTTTATTCCTATTTAGATCCATATTAGACATAACCCAACAAGTGGTATCAGAGCGGGAATAGGGTTGTAAACAATGGTTGAAGGTGGAAACATCAACAGACCCCCATTCTTCGATGGAACAAACTATGCCTACTGGAAAGTACGGATGAAAGCATTTTTTATTTCCATCGATGAACGGGTGTAGCAATCAATCGAGTTAGGATGGTCAAATCCAACTGAAATTATTGCTGATGTTCGCACCATCAAACCTAGATCGAAATTGACCAAGTAAGAGATTGACTCATCTTCTTACAATGGCAAAGGTGTTAACACCTTATTTAATGCTTTATCACAAACTGAATTCTCTCGCGTCTCGGCATGTGAGACTGCGAAAGAAATCTGGGATGTTCTACAAGTTACACATGAGGGAACAAACCTTGTGAAGATTCAAAAGCTGCAAATGCTTACGAGCAAGTTTGACTCTATTTTCATGGCAGAAAATGAATCGTTCACAGATTATTATACACGATTGCAAGACATCGTGAATACATGTGCTAACTTGGGAGAGAAAATTTCAGAATCTAAAGTTGTAAGAAAGATTTTAAGGACTCTTCCTGAAAGATTTTGTTGCAAGGTTACGGCCATTGAAACAGTTAAACACCGGGACGAAATTCGTGTAGAAGAATTAGTTGGTGCACTTCAAACTTATGAAATGACATTTCCTACTAACTATTCTTCTGGAAAAGCATCCTCTTCTAAGTCTTCAGGTTTTGCATTGAAATCAACGAAAGAAGAAGACGCGGATTCATCCTCCTCAGACGATGACGAGAACCTATCTATGGAGGATTTCGAGAAGCAACTTGCTCTTTTGACAAGAAAATTTCGCCGAAACTTTCGAAGGGGTAATTCAAGCAAAACTCATCCTTCGTAAAGTCGAAGAAAGGCAAAGGTTCTTCAAGCTTTAAGTCAAGAAAGCAAGAGAGTTCTTCGAAAGACAAAAAGAACTCGGAGGGACAAGTCCAATGCTTCAAGTGCCGAGGCTACGGCCACATCTCAACGGAGTGTCCCAATAAGAATCCGGCAAAGAAGAAGGCGATGCAAGCCGTCACTTGGGATGACACCTCAACGTCAAATGAGTCATCTTCCAGTGATGAAGAAAACAACGCAACGGCGTTCCACGCGTCCACAACTTCACCTTTCGTATGCTTTATGGCAAGTACATCCGATTCATTGTCCAACTCCTCCCAAGTCGAAAAGAATGCAACGGACGACGAATCGAGTAATTCCGAAGGTGAAGATTTTGCTCTTGCCTACCACAAACTCTTAAGGGATTCAAAGAAATTGGCAAAGCAAAACAAGAGTTTGAGAGGGAGATTGCAGGAACTTGAAGAAGAAGTAAAAAGGGCAACTTCTCTCTCAAACGATCTTGAAGTGGAAAGGGATAATCTGATCAAACAAATGTTTCCCTTCAAGAGAAAAATGAGCATTTCGAGAAGAACATGTAAAACTGGTGGACAAAGCGAATTACTTCTTGAAGCTCTACGGCGAGGCTCGACAGGAAAAAATGGAAATGACAAAGACCATTTTCCAACTCAAGGATGACTTAAAGAGATTTTCTTCTGGAAGGAGTAAGTTGGATAAGATTCTTGGTCTTGGTCAAACAAATCGTTTCGGCCTCGGATACACTCAAACTGGAGACAGTCCTAGTTCGAGTGGAACAGTTTTTGTGCCCCAGTCGGTATCTCCTCCTCCGACAACAGAATTCACTGCATACAACGACAACAAGCCTACCTCACCCACTTCGGGATCATCAAGTACAAAGGTATGTTTTCGTTGTGGTTTTGCAGGGCACATTCGAAGAAATTGCAAGATTGGAGCGAAACCAGCAAATCAAGCACCTCTTGCAACAACTACCAAAAAGGTGATTCCCCGGGAATCAAACGAAAGCTTTTCAAAGGAAAAGAGCCTTGGTAGTTCACCTCACAAGACGACGTCATCAAAGAAAAGCAGCCAATCAAACAAGACGCTTTTGTTAAGGAATTTGTGTTGGCGTATTTCGTGAAAATGGTTAAGTCTTGAAGATTGAAGATGAAGAAGTCTGGATCATATACCTCAATCTCAAGAAAGAAGAATTCAAAAGGATCAGATACGTTTAACTAAATATTTTTGGTGATCCGAATACTTCTTATAATGTAGAAACACTTGGATGAATTTTTAATTGCATAAAAATCAAAAATTGGACATGTTATATGTTCAGTATCTGGATCAGGCACTACAGTCCGGACCCCGAACATAGGGTAGTTCAGGTGCAAATCCAGTCCGGAACACACCTGGTTCAGTCCGGACCCCGAACGTGGAATTTGCAGAAATTGCATGAACAGTCCGGACCGTGGATACTTCAGTCCGGACCCCGAATGCATGTTTTTCTGAAAATAGTCTGTTTAGCCACGACAGTCCGGACCGCCGATTTCCAGTCCGGACCGTCGTCCTGAAAAATTCCAGATAAGGTTAGTTTTTTATTCTTATCTTCTTCCAATGGTTTCTAACCTATAAATAGACCATACGATTCATCTTCTAGGGCAGATCCGTGGAAGCCGAAAAAGAGAAAAATCCACATATAGAGAAGAAAGAAAATAAATAGATTTAATTCTATGTTTCTTCATCTATATTGATTAATTTGATTCTAGGTTTTCAAACTCAGATTTTGAGTAGAATCAAATTAATGAATACTTAGATGGTATTTCCGATCTATTTCTAATCTAAGTATTCGGCGGATCATCACCACCCAAAAAACAACGATTTTTCCAAAATCGGCGCGTGGACTCGCGTGGCCTTGTGGATTCAAGGTGCTACCACTCTCGTGGATTCGGAGCGAGGTACCTTCGTGGATTCGAGACGTGCTACTGGGTGAAGACCATGAATTCGGTCGGACGTCGTGGATTCGACGTTGGACGCCGTGGATTCGGCGTTGGACGCTAATCGTGAATTCGAGGAGCGTTGCGGAGACGCGAGGAGAGATCTACTAGGAGCGTATGGAAAAAGGTCGAGTCGTCTGTGAGTACGGTATATCACCTTTGTACGTGTTTTAATTCTAGTGGATTTCGCCGTGTTATCGGTCCCGTGGTTTTTTACTCCGATTTTGGAGTTTTTCCACGTAAAAATCTTACGTGTTATTTTTCATTTCCGCATTGGATTTTATTGTATAACGATTTTTGAGTGTTTACTGTTTACACCTATTCACCCCCCTCTAGATATTTTTTTTCCTATTTAGATCCATATAATATAACCCAACAAGTGGTATCGGAGCGGGAATAGGGTTGTAAACAATGGTTGAAGGTGAAAACATCAACAGGCCCCCATTCTTCGATGGAACAGATTATGCCTACTGAAAAGTACGGATGAAAGCCTTTTTAATTTCCATGGACGAACGGGTGTGGCAATCAATCGAGTTAGGATGGTCTAATCCAACTGAAATTATTGCTGATGTTCGCACCATCAAACCTAGGTCGAAATGGACCAAGGAAGTGATTGACTCATCTTCTTACAATGGCAAAGGAATTAACGCTCTATTTAATGCTTTGTCACAAACTGAGTTCTCTCGCGTCTCGGCATGTGAGACTGCGAAAGAAATCTGGGATGTTCTACAAGTTACACATGAGGGAACAAACCTTGTGAAGATTCAAAAACTGCAAATGCTTACGAGCAAGTTTGACTCTATTTTTATGGCAGAAAATGAATCATTCACAGATTATTATACACGATTGGAAGATATCGAGAATACATGTGCTAACTTGGGAGAGAAAATTCCAGAATCTAAAGTTATAAGAAAGATTTTAAGGACTCTTCCTGAAAGATTTCGTTCCAAGGTTACGACCATTGAAAGAGTTAAACACCCGGACGAAATCCGTGTAGAAGAATTAGTTGGTGCACTTCAAACATATGAAATGACATTTCCTACTAACTATTCTTCTGGAAAAGCATCCTCTTCTAAGTCTTCAGGTTTTGCATTGAAATCAACAAAAGAAGAAGACGCGGATTCATCCTCCTCAGACGATGACGAGAACCTATTTATGGAGGATTTCGAGAAGCAACTAGCTCTATTGACAAGGAAGTTTCGCCGCCGAAACTTTCGAAGGGAGTATTCAAGCAAAATTCATCCTTCGTAAAGTCAAAGAAAGGCAAAGGTTCTTCAAGCTACAAGTCAAGAAAGCAAGAGAGTTTTTCAAAGGATAAGAAAAACTCGGAGGGACAAGTGCAATGCTTCAAGTGCCGAGGCTACGGCCATATCTAAACGGAGTGTCCATAAGAAATCCGGCAAAAAACGCAAGGCGATGTAAGCAGTCACTTGGGATGACACCTCAACG
>JAQOTM010000114.1:87252-161302 GCA_029168755.2 Tillandsia fasciculata | reverse complement strand
AATAAAATGGGATTCTCATGCAATGGAGTTAGACATTTACCAAACATCTACTTTAATCTCACGAAAACACGGAAGATTAACACATGAAAATACCAAAAATGACCCACCTCGAAATATGCTGACCAAACACCTGAGTCCAATCACGCTCACATCGGGCACCCGTACCTAAGAAAGTCCCCAAAAGAACCACAGTGAGAATTGAAATGTATTCCTGTAGGTACGGAGTCCAAAAACCCAAGAATATGACAAAAGACTCGGCACGGCGGTGGCAACGACCGCGCGACGGACGACCGGCGATGGCGCGTGACGGACGATGCAAGCGCCAACTGCGTCCCGTTGCATGCCGTGGCGGCCAAGAGCGCGGCACCGCCCCGCGCGGCAACCGTATGTGGCTCGCCCGCCACGGGCACCAGCCCGGCGAGGAGCCGCACGCGGCACGGCCGCGTGGGCACCGGCCCCGCGCGGCACCACATGCGGCTCGGCCGCACGGGCACTATGTTACGGCTTTTTTGTGTTGGCATATTTCGTGAGTCAAGTCAGTGAGTTGAGTCGGAGTCTTAAAGGGATCAAATTGTCAATCAGCAATCGAAGACTTAGAGAAGATTCAACAAGAGCTCAAGTTGACACTCAGTGTTTTGAGTCTTGAAGATTGAAGATGAAGAATTGTGGATCAATTACATCAATCTTAAGGAAAATGGATTCGGATTGATCAGGTATGTTTAACTAAATAATTTTGGTGATCCGAATACTTTCTTATTGTAGAAACACTTGGATGAATTTTTAATTGCATAAAAATCAAAAACTGGACATGGGACATGTTCAGAGTCCGGATCAGACATTCCAATCCGGATCCCGAAGGGTAGTTGTTCATGGCAATTCCAATCCGGACCAAGGAAATTTCAGATCCGGATCCCGAACATGAATTTTGCTGAAATGCATGAACGATCCGGATCGGGAAAATCCAGTCCGGATCCCGAACTGTTTTTTCTGGAATTCTCTGAAACGACGACATCCGGATCAGTCCTAAATCCGTCCGGATCGTCGTCCTGAAAAATTCCAGATAAGAAAGTTTTTGATTCTTATCTCTTTCCAAAGGTTTCTAACTATAAATAGACACTTAGGGTTTCTCAAGAGGGTACCGATTTTATAAAACACTTGAGAGCAACCCTAGAGGCTAGGTTTTTATCGTTCTTCTTTATAGCCTCTTTTAGGTCAATTCGACGGTTCTTCCAAGATCTATCTTTTGTCGAATTGATCTAATCTTTGCTTAGAGATTCTTTCTACGGTTCTTCAATGATAATCTAAGCAAAGGATCACCATCGAAGCCAATATTTCTTATCGGCTGAGTTTGCGTCGTGGATTCGACGTGGCACCGTGGATTCGGTGTGTTGAAGGCGTTTCGTGGATTCGAAACGTGTGCTCGTGGATTCGAGTGGCGTTCGTGGATTCGAACGTGTGCAGTGGACGTGCAATCGGTGGAGCGCAAGGTCCGAAGAAGGAGGGGTTGAAGGAGGGGTTTGAGTTTGAGTCCGTGGAGTCGGTAATCACCTTGTTATTCTTCTTTTCTTAGTGGATTGTTATTGCGTGTTGGTCCCGTGGTTTTTCTCCTGGATTGGAGTTTCCACGTAAATCTCGGTGTGTTGATTTTTATTTTCCGCATTGGTTTTTATTTTGCACTGAGATTTGTTTTTAAAATATTACACCTATTCACCCCCCTCTAGGTGTTTGATAGTACCTATTTAGATCCTTGTGGATCCTTAAAAACCACAATTGGTATCAGAGCGGGTTTTAGGTTTATCTATCATGTCGGGTGAAAGTGGTAATATTTTTAGACCTCCTCTTTTTGATGGGACCAATTATGCGTATTGGAAAGTGCGGATGAGAGCTTTTCTCATCTCAATTGATGAGCGGTATGGCAAACCGTTGAATACGGTTGGGTGCATCCTGTTGAGGAAGTAGGAAATTCTACTACCCCAAAACCTCGCTCTAGATGGTCTAAAGAGGAAATCGAAAGATCTTCTTACAATGGGAAAGGTATGAACGCTTTATATAATTCTCTTTCCTCGACTGAGTTTACAAGAATTTCCGCGTGTGAAACCGCGAAGGAAATTTGGGATATTCTCAAAATTACACATGAGGGTACTAATCTTGTAAAAATTCAAAAGCTCCAGATGCTTACAAGTCAATTTGACTCTATTCATATGGAAGAGCATGAATTGTTTACAGATTATTACACTAGACTTCAAGATGTAATTAATACATGTGCTAATTTAGGAGAAAAGATCCCGGAGTCGAAAATTGTAAGAAAGATACTTCGGACTCTTCCGGAACGGTTTAGGGCAAAGGTTACCGCCATTGAAACCGTTAGTCATCCGGATGAGATGAGTGTAGAGGAATTAGTAGGTGCTTTGCAAACTTATGAGATGACTTTTCCTACTAATCAAGTTTCTTCCAAGTCTTCTTCTAAGCTTACAGGTATTGCATTCAAATCAACAAAGGAAGAAGATGACGAATCAAGTTCCGACGATGAAATCTCTTTAGCCGATTTTGAAGAACAATTGGCGCGGATCACAAAGAAATTTCGTCGGAAATTTTGGAAGAATCGAACCGATGGATCTTCATCCACGAAACCATCTAAAGGATCATCGGGTTCTAAATCCTCTAAACTCAAAGGCGTTGCAAAACCTTCTAAAGAAAAAGAAAAAGATGATTTCGAAGGGGAAATCCGATGCTATCGATGCAAAGGCTACGGCCATATTTCAACGGATTGTCCTTCTAAGAAATCATACAAAAAGAAGGCTTTGCAAGCAAAAACTTGGGACGATTCTATTTCGATGAATCGACCTCAAGTGAAGAGGAAAAAGAAAAAATTGTTGCTTTTCATGCCTCTCAAATTCCCTCTTCTAATTTGTGCTTATCATCTTTAGTCACTGACTCTATTCCTTTGATTTTGCATGAAACATCAACATCCGGCGGAGAGTCATCAAGTGAGGGGGAGTCGGACGAAGAAGAACTCGTTGAGGCATACCAACAACTTCTTGCGGAATCAAAGAAGATGGCCAAGCATATCAAGAAGTTGAGGAAGCAACGACTTGAAGTTCAAGACGAGAATCATGCTTTAAAGATCAAACTTCATGATCTCGAGGAGGAACGAGAACGTTTATTGGATAACAATAAAATCCTCCAAGAAAAGTTAAACCAATCGGAGACAAACGCAAAATCATATATGGACAAGATTGGTTTTCTTGAAAAGCAGTTTGAGGAGATTCATGTCACCAACCAAGCTTTGACCAAGCAAGTTCATCAACTCAAATCCGACATACAAAGGCTTTCAACCGGTTCCAAGAAACTAGAAAGTATGTCCGGATTAGGTCAAACAAGCAAGGTTGGTTTGGGATTTAAAAAGAACCAAACTGTGCATGCTTCAAGTTCCACAATGAAATTGAAAGGAAGAACTTGTCACCTATGTGGACTTGAAGGACACTTGGTGAAGAATTGCCCGAAAAAGAGAAAGAAGAATCCTTCGGCAACTTCATCTACAGAGCGGACTCAACGGATTCAAAAGACACATCAAGTCAAAGGAGTTCACTCAACCCACCAAAGGTCCGAGCCACATCATCAATCATACAAGTGGATCATTGCGAGGCAAAGACCTAAGGTGGACCAACAGTCAAAGCGGACAACCCCCGGCCACAACGAATCAAGACAACCCAAAATTCAGCGATTTTGGATTCGGAAAGGTGATATCTTTCCTTGTCTTAAGTTCTAATTAGGTTATGACTGTATGTAATGCTTTGATTGGTTTTCCCTTCATATTTTTCTTAATCTTCGCATTACATATTTTTCAATGCTCTTTATTTTTATACTTTGTTTCTGAACAAAAGGGTTTTTATTGAACAAGTGCATTGAATAAAAAGGGCTTCACGTTCATTCACTCCAAATTAATTTTATATGGAATATCAACTTTACTCCATAATCATAATCTTGAAGATACTTCATTATAGGAGTTTTTAATAGTTATAAGCATCAAATTTTAGAAATCATGTGTGATCTTTAAATGCTTAATCTATCTCGGTTGTGTGAATTCATTGTGATAAACGTGAGACAACCGATAGACTAAAATTTGGGATTTAATTCTTTCACGTAAGAGATTGCATTCTTACAAGGGTAAATAAATGAATTGTAAAAGATGTGGAAAGAGTTACATCCGAAAGGAGTGTGAAAACTACCACCACATGTAGGAAAGAGCTGCCACCTCGGTCGTCCGGTTTGTGTGTGAAGCTACCACATGTTATGGATGCTTGAAAAATATTTTTAAAATTTTTAGTTGAAGCATTCGGAGATTTAAATTCAAAGTTCTTATTTTGAACTATCTCCTGGTTGGTATAAGGTGGGATAGTTGAAAAAGATGCTCAAAGAGCCACCCTTAGGTAATTTAGTGCTTATCTCAATTTGAAAGGGTAGAATTCAAAATTGATGTCATTTGGAAAATCTCCGTAAGTCATCTTTGTAAATCCGTTACATCTTGATAGAGTTTGGATCTCAAGATTATTTTTGATGACTTATGTTTGATGAATATAACATGAAAAACTGTTTATAATGTTTTATCTTTGTTTTTCATGATTTAGGAGTAAATCTTTTTAATTTTGTGAAATTAATTGGATTGAATGGCATCTGTGTGAATTCGTTGTTTAAAGCACTTAAATTATTTTCTTGATGGCACGCAAATCGGTATTTGAAAGATTTCAAAATTTGGATTTGTTTCAATAATTTTTGTGAATTATTTGCCTTTGAGTACCGGTACGCAATCTATGTTTTTGTTATATACCGGAACTAAGCTTTTATCTCTTTTTCTCTATGAACTAATGTTGTTAGTGATTTCCTTTTGTCTAGTATGTTCACTGTTTGACAATTTGTGACAAAAAGGGGGAGAAGAGAAATGACGGAGATGAGATCATCGAGAGAGGACAAACAAAAATGGGGGAGAACAGAAAATGATGATCGTATCACAAAGGGGAGAACATAGATGCTCAAGACAGGGGGAGAACATGGAGAACATGGAGAACATGTTGGAGATGCTCAAGATAGGGGGAGATAAAGAAAAGATTGAAAGAGCCACAAAACAAAAGAACCAAAAGGAAGACGAATCAAGTGTAGGATTTTAATTTCTAACGACTAACATTTGATTTTGTTTGGAGTTTTGTTTTGCAGGAATTACATCACTTTAAGACTCCAAGTCCTAAGTCATAGAGTATGTTCTAGGACTGTTTGGTTCAAATGTAATTTTGTATTTATTGGATCTTTCACGCAAAGAAAATCAATGTTTTGGTGATGACATTGAATTTCGAATTTTTTGGTTTAAGATGAGTGACTTGAGCGCTTTTATGTATTTTTGGGTTTTGTCACGAAATTGCCAAAGGGGGAGATTGTTACGGCTTTTTGGTGTTGGCATATTTCGTGAGTCAAGTCAGTGAGTTGAGTCGGAGTCTTGAAGTGATCAAATTGTCAATCAGCAATCGAAGACTCAGAGAAGATTCAACAAGAGCTCAAGTTGACACTCAGTGTTTTGAGTCTTGAAGATTGAAGGTGAAGAATTGTGGATCAATTACATCAATCTTAAGGAAAATAGATTCGGATTGATCAGGTACGTTTAACTAAATAATTTTGGTGATCCGAATACATTTGTGTAGTTTAGAAACACTCGGATAAGTTTTCATTGCATAAAAATCAAAAACTGGACATTTTACATGTTCAGAGTCCGGACCGGGCATTACAGTCCGGACCCCGAACATAGGTTGGTTCATGCGCAATTCCAGTCCGGACCTTGGGAATTTCAGTCCGGACCCCGAACGTGGATTTTGCAGAAACTGCATGAACAGTCCGGACCGTGGAAATCCAGTCCGGACCCCGAACTGTTTTTTCAGGAAATTCTCTGAAAAAGACGACAGTCCTGAAGCAGTCCTGAAGCAGTCCGGACCGTCGTGTGGGAAAAATTCTGTTATAGAAGTTTTTGATTCTTATCTCTTTCCAAAGGTTTCTAACCTATAAATAGACACTTAGGGTTTCTCAAGAGGTACCGATTAATTAAGAAAACACTCGTAAGCAACCTTAGAGGCTAGGTTTTTACCGTTCTTCTTTTTAGCCTCTTTTAGGTCGATTCGACGGTTCTTCCAAGATCTATCTTTTGTCGAATTGATCTAGACTTTGCTTAGAAATTCTTTCTACGGTTCTTCAATGAAAATCTAAGCAAAGGATCACCATCGAAGCCTATATTTCTTTATCGGCTGAGTTTGCGTCGTGGATTCGACGTAGCACCGTGGATTCGGTGTGTTGAAGGCGTTTCGTGGATTCGAAACGTGTGCTCGTGGATTCGAGTGGCGTTCGTGAATTCGAACGTGTGCAGTAGACGTGCAATCGGTGGAGCGCAAGATCCGAAGAACTTGAAGGAGGGGTTTGAGTCCGTGGAGTCGGTAATCACCTTGTTATTCTTCTTTTCTTAGTGGATTGTTATTGCGTGTTGGTCCCGTGGTTTTTCTCCTGGATTGAGTTTCCACGTAAATCTCGGTGTGTTGATTTTTATTTTCCGCATTGGTTTTTATTTTTGCACTGAGATTTGTTTTTAAAATATTACACCTATTCACCCCCCTCTAGGTGTTTGATAGTACCTATTTAGATCCTTGTGGATCCTTAAAAACCAACAGGCACCAGCGCCGCGCGGCACCGCACACGTCACGGCCGCGCGGGCACCGACCCCGCGCGGCACTGCATGCAGCTCGACCGCGCGGGCACCAACCCCGCATGGCACCTCTAGTGGCGCGACCGCGCGGGCGCTAGCCCCTGCGCGGCGCCTGCCCAAGGCGCGGTCGCGTGGACACCTGCCCCGTGCGGCACTTCCTGCAGTGCAGACGCGGGCGCCTGCCCCGCGCGGCGCTGCGGGCAACCCGACTGCGCGGGCTCACCCCCGCGCGGTGCTGCCTGCAGCGCAGGCGTGGGCGCCTGCCCCGCGCAGCGCTGCGGGCAGCCCGGTTGCACGGGCTTGCCCCACGCGGCGCTGCCTGCAGCGCAGGCGCGGGCGCCTGCCGGCACTGCGAGCAGCCCAACCGCACGGGCTTGCCCCGGCAGGCAACCCGACCGCACGGGCTTGCCCCCGCGCGGTGCTGCTTCCAGCATGGGCGTGGGTGCCTGTCCCGCGTGGCGCTGCGGCAGTCCAGGACGGCGGCGGCGGCCAAACCAAAAACTGAAGAAAAACCCCAAAACAACTTCGGAAGAGAGAGTCGCTTACCACGATTTCATCGGAGAAGGCGATCCGTTCACGCTCCCGGCTTCGGCACGTTGATCGGGGATGATCGGGTCCCTCCGCTTTCTCCTTCTTTCTTTCTTTTCTCCTCCGATTAGGGTTTTCCCTTCCTTTTTCTTTCTTTTCTCTCCGACTAGGGTTTCTTTTCGAAAAAATGATTTCTCTCTCTCTTGATACGTACCGTAGAAATCCACATCCAGGTATTTAATAATTAATTATTTATTTATTTATTCGTAAGAGATAATTTCCTATCTCCTCGAAAAGTGTGCACGATCTTTTGCACGAATTTCGATGCACACTACGGTTACCGTGATCCTAAAAATCCCTTTCTGGGGGATCCGTAAGTTGGAATTCGGATCCGGTCGCACCACCGTTCATCGTTTTTCGAGCACTATCACAGAAAAATACCCGCACTTCATGATTATCAACTTAAGAAAATCCGTTAACACGGTTTCCTCTAACTTATACTTTATTAGCAGGAGGGTAAAACGTTACACGAAAAGTTGTAATATTACACCACACATCCCTTAAAAGAAGTTTCTGTTAAGGAATTTGTGTTGGCGTATTTCGTGAAATGTCTAAGTCTTGAAGATTGAAGATGAAGAAGCTTGGATCGTATACCTCAATCTCAAGAAAGAAGAATTCAAAAGGATCAGGTACGTTTAACTAAATAATTTTGGTGATCCGAATACTTCTTATAGTGTAGAAACACTTGGATGGATTTTTAATTGCATAAAAATAAAAAACTGGACATGTTACATGTTCAGAATCCGGATCAGGGTACAACAGTCCGGACCCCGAACATAGGGTAGTTCATGCGCAAATCCAGTCCGGAACACATCTGTTCAGTCCGGACCCCGAACGTCGATTTTGCAGAAACTGCATGAACAGTCCGGACCGTGGTTCTTCAGTTCGGACCCCGAACGTGGTTTTTTTGGAAAAATTTTGTTTAACGACGACAGTCCGGATCACATTATTCCAGTCCGGACCGTCAACCTGTAAACTTCCAGATAAGGTTAGTTTTTGATTCTTATCCTCTTCCAATGGTTTCTAACCTATAAAAACCCTACGATTCATTTTTAGGGTAATCCAAAATACGGTCGAAAAAGAAAAAAATCCACATATAGAGAAGAAAGGAAATAACTAATTAATTCTATGTTTTTTCATCTATATTAATTAATTTGATTCTAGGATTGCAAACTCAAATTTTGAGTAGAATCAAATTAATGAATACTTAGATGGTATTTCCGATCTATCTTTAATCTAAGTATTCGGCGGATCATCACCACCCAAAAACAACGATTTTCCCCAAAATCGGCGCGTGGACTCGCGTCGCCTTGTGGATTCAAGGTGCTACCGCTCTCGTGGATTCGGAGCGAGATACGTTCGTAGATTCGAGACGTACTACTGGGTGAACCGTGGATTCGGTCAGACGTCGTGGATTCGACGTTGGACGCCGTGGATTCAGCGTTGGACGCAAATCGTGGATTCGAGAGCGTTGCGGAGCGAGCGGAGAAGATCTACTAGGAGCGTATGGAAAAAGGTTGAGTCGTCTGTGAGTACGTTATATCACCTTGTACGTGTTTAATTCTAGTGGATTTCACCGTGTTATCGGTCCCGTGGTTTTTTACTCCGGTTTGGAGTTTTTCCACGTAAAAATCTCTGCGTGTTATTTATTTTTCCGCATTGGGTTTTATTACGCAAAGATTTTTGAGTGTTTACTGTTTACACCTATTCACCCCCCTCTAGGTGTTTTTTTCCTATTTAGATCCATATTAGACATAACCCAACAAGTGGTATCAGAGCGGGAATAGGGTTGTAAACAATGGTTGAAGGTGGAAACATCAACAGACCCCCATTCTTCGATGGAACAAATTATGCCTACTGGAAAGTACGGATGAAAGCATTTTTTATTTCCATCGACGAACGGGTGTGGCAATCAATTGAATTAGGATGGTCTAATCCAACTGAAATTATTGCTGATGTTCGCACCATCAAACCTAGGTCGAAATGGACCAAGGAAGAGATTGACTCATCTTCTTACAATGGCAAAGGAATTAATGCCTTATTTAATGCTTTGTCACAAACTGAGTTCTCTCGCGTCTCGGCATGTGAGACTGCGAAAGAAATCTGGGATGTTCTACAAGTTACACATGAGGGAACTAACCTTGTGAAGATTCAAAACTGCAAATGCTTACGAGCAATTTGACTCTATTTTCATGGCAGAAAATGAATCGTTCACAGATTATTATACACGATTGCAAGACATCGTGAATACATGTGCTAACTTGGGAGAGAAATTTCAGAATCTAAAGTTGTAAGAAAGATTTTAAGGACTCTTCCTGAAAGATTTTGTTGCAAGGTTACGGCCATTGAAACAGTTAAACACCGGGACGAAATTCGTGTAGAAGAATTAGTTGGTGCACTTCAAACTTATGAAATGACATTTCCTACTAACTATTCTTCTGGAAAAGCATCCTCTTCTAAGTCTTCAGGTTTTGCATTGAAATCAACGAAAGAAGAAGACGCGGATTCATCCTCCTCAGACGATGACGAGAACCTATCTATGGAGGATTTCGAGAAGCAACTTGCTCTCTTGACAAGAAATTTCGCCGAAACTTTCGAAGGGGTAATTCAAGTAAAACCTCATCCTTTGTAAAGTCGAAGAAAGGCAAAGGTTCTTCAAGCTTTAAGTCAAGAAAGCAAGAGAGTTCTTCGAAAGACAAAAAGAACTCGGAGGGACAAGTCCAATGCTTCAAGTGCCGAGGCTACGGCCACATCTCAACGGAGTGTCCCAATAAGAATCCGGCAAAGAAGAAGGCGATGCAAGCCGTCACTTGGGATGACACCTCAACGTCCAATGAGTCATCTTCCAGTGATGAAGAAAATAACGCAACGGCGTTCCACGCGTCCACAACTTCACCTTTCGTATGCTTTATGGCAAGTACATCCGATTCATTGTCCAACTCCTCCCAAGTCGAAAAGAATGCAACGGACGACGAATCGAGTAATTCCGAAGGTGAAGATTTTGCTCTTGCCTACCACAAACTCTTAAGGGATTCAAAGAAATTGGCAAAACAAAACAAGAGTTTGAGAGGGAGATTGCAGGATCTCGAAGAAGAAGTAAAAAGAGCAACTTCTCTCTCAAATTCTCTTGAAGTGGAAAGGGATAACCTGATCAAAACAAATGTTTCCTTTCAAGAGAAAAATGAGCATTTCGAGAAGGAACATGTAAAACTGGTGGATAAAGCAAATTACTTCTTGAAGCTCTACTCCGAGGCTCGCCAAGAAAAAATGAAAATGACAAAGACCATTTTCCAACTCAAGGATGATTTAAAGCGATTTTCTTCTGGAATGAGTAAGTTGGATAAGATGCTTGGTCTTGGTCAAACAAATCGTTTGGGCCTTGGATACAATCGAACTGGAGACAGTCCTAGTTCGAGTGGAACAGTTTTTGTGCCCCAGTCGGTATCTCCTCCTCCGACAACAGAATTCACTGCATACAACGACAACAAGCCTACCTCACCCACTTCGGGATCATCAAGTACAAAGGTATGTTTTCGTTGTGGTTTTGCAGGGCACATTCGAAGAAATTGCAAGATTGGAGCGAAACCAGCAAATCAAGCACCTCTTGCAACAACTACCAAAAAGGTGATTCCCCGGGAATCAAACGAAAGCTTTTCAAAGGAAAAGAGCCTTGGTAGTTCACCTCACAAGACGACGTCATCAAAGAAAGCAGCCAATCAAACAAGACGCTTTTGTTACGGAATTTGAGTTGGCGTATTTCGTGAAAGTGTTAAGTCTTGAAGATTGAAGATGAAGAAGTTTGGATCATATACCTCAATCTCAAGAAAGAAGAATTCAAAAGGATCAGGTACGTTTAACTAAATATTTTTGGTGATCCGAATACTTCTTATAGTGTAGAAACACTTGGAAGAATTTTTAATTGCATAAAAATCAAAAACTGGACATGGGACATGTTCAGGATCCGGATCAGGCACTACAGTCCGGATCCCGAACATGGGTAGTTCAGGTGCAAATCCAGTCCGGAACACACCTGGTTCAGTCCGGATCCCGAACGTGGAATTTGCTGAAATTGTATGAACGATCCGGATCGTGGATACTTCAGTCCGGATCCCGAACCCATGTTTTTCTGGAAATAGTCTGTTTAGCTACGACAGTCCGGATCGCCGATTTCCAGTCCGGATCGTCGTCCTGAAAAATTCCAGAAAGGTTAGTTTTTGATCCTTATCTTCTTCCAATGGTTTCTAACCTATAAATAGACCCTATGATTCATTTTCTAGGGCAGATCCGTAGAAGCCGAAAAAGAGAAAAATCCACATATAGAGAAGAAAGGAAATCAATAGATTTAATTCTATGTTTCTTCATCTATATTGATTAATTTGATTCTAGGTTTTCAAACTCAGATTTTGAGTAGAATCAAATTAATGAATACTTAGATGGTATTTCCGATCTATTTCTAATCTAAGTATTCGGCGGATCATCACCACCCAAAAAACAACGATTTACCAAAATCGGCGCGTGGACTCGCGTGGCCTTGTGGATTCAAGGTGCAACCGCTCTCGTGGATTCGGAGCGAGGTACGTTCGTGGATTCGAAGCGTGCTACTGGGTGAAGACCGTGGATTCGGTCGGACGTCGTGGACTCGACGTTGGACGCCGTGGATTCGGCGTTGGACGCAATCGTGGATTCGAGAAGCGTTGCGGAGCGAGCGGAGAAGATCTACTAGGAGCGTATGGTAAAAGGTTGAGTCGTCTGTGAGTACGTTATATCACCTTGTACGTGTTTTAATTCTAGTGGATTTCGCCGTGTTATCGGTCCCGTGGTTTTTTACTCCGGTTTGGAGTTTTTCCACGTAAAAATCTTGCGTGTTATTTTTATTTCCGCATTGGGTTTTATTGCGCAATGATTTTTGAGTGTTTATTGTTTACACCTATTCACCCCCCTCTAGGTGTTTTTTCCCCTATTTAGATCCATATAATATAACCCAACAAGTGGTATCAGAGCGGGAATAGGGTTGTAAACAATGGTTGAAGGTGGAAACATCAACAGACCCCCTTTCTTCGATGGAACAAATTATGCCTACTGGAAAGTACGGATGAAAGCCTTTTTAATTTCCATCGACGAACGGGTGTGGCAATCAATTGAATTAGGATGGTCTAATCCAACTGAAATTATTGCTGATGTTCGCACCATCAAACCTAGGTCGAAATGGACCAAGGAAGAGATTGATTCATCTTCTTACAATGGCAAAGGAATTAATGCTCTATTTAATGCTTTGTCACAAACTGAGTTCTCTCGCGTCTCGGCATGTGAGACTGCGAAAGAAATCTGGGATGTTCTACAAGTTACACATGAGGGAACTAACCTTGTGAAGATTCAAAAACTGCAAATGCTTACGAGCAAGTTTGACTCTATTTTTATGGCAGAAAATGAATCTTTCACAGACTATTACACACGATTGCAAGACATCGAGAATACATGTGCTAACTTGGGAGAGAAGATTCCAGAATTTAAAGTTGTAAGAAAGATTTTAAGAACTCTTCCTGAACGATTTCGCCCAAGGTTACGAGCCATTGAAACAGTTAAACACCCGGACGAAATGCGTGTAAAAGAATTAGTTGGTTCATTACAAACTTATGAAATGACATTTCCTACTAACTATTCTTCTGGAAAAGCATCCTCTTCTAAGTCTTCAGGTTTTGCATTGAAATCAACAAAAGAAGAAGACGCGGATTCATCCTCCTCAGACGATGACGAGAACCTATTTATGGAGGACTTTGAGAAGCAGCTCGCTCTCTTGACAAGGAAGTTTCGCCGAAATTTTCGAAGGGGTAATTCAAGCAAAACTCCATCCTTCGGAAAGTCAAAGAAAGGCAAAGGTTCTTCAAGCTACAAGTCAAGAAAGCAAGAGAGTTTTTCAAAGGATAAGAAAAACTCGGAGGGACAAGTGCAATGCTTCAAGTGCCGAGGCTACGGCCATATCTCAACGGAGTGTCCCAATAAGAATCCGGCAAAAAAGAAGGCGATGTAAGCAGTCACTTGGGATGACACCTCAACGACAAATGAGTCATCTTCCAGTGATGAAGAAAAACAACGCAACGGCGTTCCACGCGTCCACATCTTCACCCTTCATGTGCTTAATGGCAAGTACATCCGATTCATTGTCCAACTCCTCCCATGTTGAAAAGAATGCCATGGACGACGAATCGAGTAACTCCGAAGGAAAATTTTGACTTTGATCATGACTATGATCAAGATGGAAAACTCTGTCCACTAAAGAAAGACCCGACCTCAATCGGATGCAAGTAAACGATAAGTGGGAAACTCCATCCACTGGAGAAAACTGACACCCAATCTGATGCATAAGTAAATATCCGGACAACCGCCCAATATCCGCGGTCGCCGCAAAACCCCACAAACTAATTCAACCTGTCCCAGACACCAAGTCCCGACTACACTACCCAGACCTCTGCTCGAACCCGAGCAACACAGACCGCCTGACTAATAAAGAAGGAGAAAAGGATAACATGGTTTCTCCTAAGTTCCAATATGTAGTGCAGCAATAAAAGATGGCCTAACTACATGTCCATACAAGCATGCTTTTGTCCTCAGAAACGATAAAAGAGGGTAAAATATATAATAGCAAAGCATGCTAAAATATTCCTACTATGGTATACCAATCTCACCCAAGTAGGCCATTCCTTCACCTCTCACTCATATCGGTTGTACATCAAATATGCCTGATATCAGTCATAGAGGGGTGACATCACCACAAGTGCACTTTCATTCACCATAATATAAAAATCTTATACAGTTACCAAATTATGCTTACCCACCTGAAGTGCTTAAACTAAGGCAAACCTAAGGTCGGTGAAGAGTGTAGACGCTCTCAATCTAAAATCTG
Organism: Tillandsia fasciculata; assembly: GCA_029168755.2. Taxonomy (NCBI): domain Eukaryota; kingdom Viridiplantae; phylum Streptophyta; class Magnoliopsida; order Poales; family Bromeliaceae; genus Tillandsia; species Tillandsia fasciculata. The sequence goes on along the minus strand of JAQOTM010000114.1, from coordinate 147,077 downwards.
CCAAAACTGCTCCCTCGGTACATGTCGCGCAAGCCTCGGCTCCAAACAGCTAAAAACACCCAAAATTCACTATCTTTAATTTTCTCCAGTTCCAACAGGTTCAGAAACAGTCGCGAACCTTCATGGGTACAACAATAAGGTTCAAGATTACACTTTTATTCCAAAATATCCAAGTACATACAATTTTGTTGGAACAGTCCCAAAGATGCGAATTTTTCACCAGCAGTAAGAACTCAAAAAAATTCAACAAAAATATTATCGCATTCCTCGCGTCGATACCTTCGAAACGAGTACCTGCACGTCAAATTCCGAGCCCCGTAGGCCGAGTTACAAATTCCACAATACAAGGCACTCACAAACACACAACCACACATCTGTATTTCCATGCACAGATAAAGGGAGAAAAATCTACCTCCGGAAAAGCCTCAAAAAAATCCAATAAAAATACGGCGATAATCTTCGTGTCGAGTAGATGAAAAAAGTCTGCAGGCTCATCTCTATCCGATGCCTGGTTGCGGAGATAAAAATTCGGCAAGGTGTCGCTGTCCAGAAATTCCTTCAGAAAATGGGATCCCAGTAAGCATAGAAAAACTCCTCGAAAAGCGCAAAACTAGGGGAAGTAGAAGTACCAAGATCGTAGCTCTGTCTGTTGCGGATCCAACGGCGCAAGAATCGCCTGAAACGGAGGTCGGAGTAGGCCAGGGGAGCTCGCGCACCAAAATGCGACGAAGGGGAACACAAATGGATGAGCGTCGCACCGCGCCGTAAAAATGGAAACCTCGATAAGCGTGCCACCAAAAATCCTAGAATTCCTCCAGAGGGTGCGCAACACGTAGGGGAGCAACTTTGCTGAAGGCCTCCAGTCGGTTTGAAGCTCAGAAACGCGGAAAAAGGGGAAGAAGAAGAAGCTCGGATCCTTAAATAGCCCCAGAAAACAAATCGAATAATACCGGATAAGTCCCCACTTCCGGGCGCCCGCAAAATCCGGGCCGCTACAGTGTTGGGCCCGGCCCAACACTGTACAGGCCCGAATCTCCCACGGGCCTCCACGATACCCGCCGAACAGGCAACAGCGAGCGCCAACCACCCACAATGCGCCACGTGGCCGCCCCCAGACGCCGAAACGTGGCCCGGCAGCCGGTCAACGCGCGCCTGGCGCGCGCACGTGCGCGCGCCAGCGCCGCCTGCGCACCCTGTCGGGCACGCGCCCCGAGGCGCTGCACCTTCGTTCCGTGAACCGGGTCCACAGCACTGACCAAACAAATCCCGCCACGTGTCCGCCCTCCAGTGTACGCCGGCCCCGTGGACCGCGCACCAGCCCGCGCGCCTGCCCGAGCATTGCCCGCGGGCTGCCCGCGCTCCTGCTTAAGCCCGTGCCGCCGCTGCCCGCCGCCGCCGCCGCCGCCGGAACAGTGTCAAGGAGCCTCGAAAATCGTGCGCGTCATTCGGGCTCCGAAAAATGCAAGTGAATAGTCCATTTTCATCGTTTTCGCGCGCTGAATCCAAATCTGAAGTCCGTTTTGCCAAATTCCAACTCTAAAAATTGTCGAAGGCATCCGGAAAGATGTTCTTTTGTCCAAACTTCGCGCTGAGCCCAATTTTAATATCCATTGCGCGCAAAACCACTTCTAAGCATTCGACAGGGTCATCTTACTACTCTCGTGATCCATTAAACACTCTGAGTCCATCACTAGTGTCCAATTGGTGCACAAACACCACCGACACGCCACATAGGCCTCCAGAAGCTGCTGGTCAACCAGTATTCTCGTCGTGGGGATCCAGGTCCTCACACGACTACACTATTTCAAACCCCTGCTCGAACCCGAGCAACATGAATCACAAGTCTAAATAAAAAGGAGAACAGAAACAATCATGGTTTCTCCTAAGTCAAATCCCAATATGATAGTGTAGCAATAAAAGATAGCCTATCTAGATGTCCATACAAGCATGCAAATGTTCTCAAGAAAGATAGAAGAAAGAGTATCATGTAATAATCTCACAAAGGAATAAATCATCGGGTCATAATCACCATCCAACTATACATGTCCATACAATAATCAAGTAGTACCCGCACATAGGATATATCATATTGTCCCATAGAATAATCAATTTTGCATGAAAAACTAAGTGCTAACATGGCGTGATAATATATCACCACTATAGTATATCAATCCCACAAAAATAGGCTGAGAGTTAATCAGAATACTTTAATTATGTATGATGTCCAATAGGGTGGCAAACCGACAATCAATAAATCAAGGGTCTCTCTAATAGCCCTAGTGAGTAAATCGTAGCAAGAGGTAAACAACAACCACCTACCTAGAATGCGCAGATTCAAAATCCGATCGGCTGAAATCTAGCGTGCGCGTTCTCCCAGTGTCTACAATCCCAATGAATCCAAAATCTCCCAAAAACTCCCCTCGGATCAACAGTGGTGAGTAAAACAATGAAGTACTGTCCAACAATGCGGTGCAAAAATTAGCAGGCGCACGACAAAAGCGCAGATGTGAAATCAAGCACAATTTTTGTCCGGGGCCAAAAAGAAAAATGCTCACCTCGATCGTGATGAAAAGTTCCAACTTCCCTCTTCCTTGCGGAACACCAAAAGCTCAGTGAAAACTGTAATAAAAGCCGAACACAGTGTAAAACTTAGTACCAGAAAATTTGCATCATGCTGTTTGCGCAACAGTCCCAAAAACAGCCATTTTTTACCTGTGAAATGACTTCCAAAAATTCCATAAAAATCACGGTTGCGATCCTCGCGAAGTGTAGATGCAAATCGAGTATTTAAACTCCTCGTTCCGACACCGGTAGGCCCAGAAAAGACATGAACACTCCTCTGCTATCCAAAAATTGCCACAGATAAAGGGGGTCTAAAGATGCTCCGAAAAACCCAATAAAAACTCGAAATGGAGGGAAGTGGTAAATACGAAAAACGTAGGCCTACCTATCTTGAAACCGCTGCCGCAAAAGTCGGCTAAAAACTCCTTCGAGGTAGCTCAGGTGAGCTCACGGACTGAACATCGACGAAAAATGCCACCGAAAGAGGAACGTCGCAGTGCGCCGAATCGCAGAAATCGTCGATGGCGCGGCCTCCAAAAATCCTCACAATCCTTAGAGGTGAAGTACATAAGGTGAAGAAACTCTACCAAGAACCCCTCCTCGAAAAACCTCCAAAAAACCCAAGAGAAAGGGATAGAAGGCCTATTTATAGGCCAAAGAACAAGGGAGAAAAGAGGGTTCGAGGTACGTTTTCGAGCGCCCGGAACAATCGGCGCCGAACACGGGATAGCGGCAGCGCTCGGATTGCTCCAGGCACGCCACGTGTCCCGGGTCAGCGCACAGCGCGGCGCAGCCAATTGGGCCGCGCCGTATGGCCCGACAAGGGGAGAGGGTGGGCGGCGCTAGCGAATAGTGGGGCGCCACGTGGCGCCCCCTCGTGTGGGCGTCATGCCACCCGGCCTGCCCCAACCTGCCCCGACCTACCCCACCAATCCCCTGCTGCCACGTGTCCAACGCCACGTTCGCTGCGCCCAGCGCACCCGCCAAAGCCATGGACAGCGCCTACCCTGCTGCACTGTGTGAACCAGCCACTCACAAGCCGCCACGTGTCCAACCCCCGGTCCACTGCTCCCCCCGTGCACTCGATTACACCAAAACTTCAGGTTGTTCATTTTCGGGTTTCCGGACTCAGAAAAATACAAGCAAATAGTCGATCTAGACCATTTTCGCGCGCTGAATCCAAAATCTCTGTCCGTTTTGCCAAAATCCACTTTTAAAAATTCGACGAAACCATCCGAATTGATAAAGTTGATCTAAACTTCGTGTTGAGTCCATTTTGAGTCTGATTTGCGCGCAACCCTAATCTAACAATCAACAAGGGCCTCCACCAACTGCCGACCAAGTCGGAACTCCAAAAAGGGGATCCGGGTCATCACACTGGGGGTATTACAAAAATGTCCACATCGGCCACGAATCCGACACAGACACGCAAGATTGATAGAAGTGCCTGTAATACGTAGGCAGAAAATAAAAGCACTCTATTTTTTTCAAATTTGTAAAAATAATTTTTCAAAAAAAAAAAAAAAAAATCAACTAAACAAACACATAATAAATATATTTTCAAGCCAAAAAACAATTTTTTGGTATATTTTATTTTGCGGCCAATAAAACAAACCCTCAGAAGAAAAAAATAAAAAAAAAAAAAAAAAAAAAAAAAAAAAAAAAAATCTCTTAGACATTATCTAGATATGGTGAAGGATGGAACTTTTCTTATTTTCGCTTGTCGTGGTTAGTTTATGATGTATGTAGCTGGGTTTTAGATGATAACTTCATCAAACAACTGCAGAAATCAGAAGTTACATATTTTCGCTTGTCGTGGTTAGTTTATTTGTTTTTTTGCTCTTAAACAAATAATTTAGTAGACGTCTATTAAGCAATCTATCATCTAGTCTAGAGATACTCTGTTTTCTTTACATATTTTATTTAAAGGACAAAACAATAATAGCAAGCATTGCATGATGCCCTTTTTTTTTTTTTTTTAACACCTCTAAAACAAATATATATATTTTTAATAATTATATCCTTAACTACTCTAAATGTTCTAAAATGTACTAAAAATTATTTTGTAATTTGAAAAATTATTTATGTAGCAGTAAAATTTTTTTAATTTAATTTTACAAATTTAAAAAAATAGTATTTTTATTTTTTTTTGATTTGATGAAAAATACAAATTCTAATTTTTTTAATCAAATTAAATAAATATGAATTTTTTTTACAACTTAACAAATATTGATAATTTTATTTCTACAACTTAAATACTATAAAATATAAAAAAAAAAAATTATATTTTACGAATGATCAAACACTCCTGAGTAATATTATTCTTACACTTACTTTTGAATATGCGATGCATATCTTATTTATTTTTGATTAAAAATTTAAACATTTTGACTAATAAATTTTATTTTATTTTAAAATAAATAAAATATATTTTGTAGACCCATTTGAAATATACCAGCATTTTTCCTATGTATTTTCCACAATCATATTTTTAACCAAACCTAAGCTGACCCGAGGCGCCTACCCTGCCCCCTCTAAATTTCCTGACTTGGAAAGGGGCTTCCTCGCGGGCCCACCTCTCACGCGACTCTCGTTTCCGAATACGGAAGCTCCAAAAATAAAAATTAAAATAAAAATTAAAATAAAAAATAAAAAATAAAAAATAAAAAATTGACTAATGCTGTCTGCTGTAAGGGTCGGGCCATCTGATTTCTTCCCCCGTTTCCCCACCACCATCCCCACTCGCAGACAGAAGAGAGAGAGTGCAACGCATCAGCCTTCAGCCGCGCGGTGGGGAAGGGAAGGGAAGGGAAGGGAAGGAGGGAGGGGACAGAGAGTGAAAGCGGGGGTGGCGTGTGCAGTAGCGAGAAAAGAACGCTTGGGGCTGCAGAACTTTTGTCCTCTTGTGTTTATTACCTCCTAATTCTCACCCCCTGCCTATATATACCGCTCTCACCTCACTATCCCCTTTTCTATCTGATGCCCCTCACTTTCCATCTCCATCTCCATCTCCATTCATCATCATCAGTATAATATTTTTCTCCTCTCCTCTCCTCTTTATTTATTTATTAATAAATGAAAAAGTAAAGAATAAGAAAGAGGAGGAAGAACACTGAGATCTTATCTTATATTATTTAAGAAAACAAAAAAAAAAGAAAGGAGAATTAGAGAGGAGATCGGGAGAGATGTATGCGGAGGCGGGGCTGGAGTTTCCCTTCTTTCCGGGATTCTCGCAGGATGCGGTGGCGGCGGCGAGCTGCCAGCACTACTCGCAGCTGGCGATCGCCGAGGGGGAGCTGCTGCCAGACTTCGGCTCCGGCCTCCCGGAAGGTGGGGCCCACATGGTAATTTCTGGTCTGTTTTTTATTTTTATTTTTTTTTTTTTTTATCTAGGTGAAAGGGCGCATATAGGTTTTTCTTTCCTTTTTTTTTTATTTTAATTTTTCGTCTTTTATTTCTATTTTATGTTTTCTTGGCTTGGGGTTTGTTGAAGATGGAGCCAAAAAGTAATGTGTTTTTTTATTTCTAATTTTATTATTATTATTATTATTTTTATTTGCACGAACTGTATATTGACTTTCCGTATTACTCGAGGTACTTGTATTACTGTTCAAATATTAGTGACAAAAAGAAAATATTGACACTCTTAGCTATATTTCATTATAGTCTTCTCAACTTTAATTTGTTTTTTATAACATTCTACCCAAGTTAAAAAATCTAATTAAATTTTACAGCTAAATTAGTTGTGGGCAGTAAATTAATCCAATTTTATTTGTTATAAAATTGTTTAAAATGTTAAATTTAATATATTATTAATTAATTTAATAAAATTTTTAAAATTATAGGTGAGATAAAAGAAATATATATATATATAGAATTAGGCTGGAATACTATCGATAGCACCAAGCCATTGGTGCTATCAAGTTTTTAGCCGTTGGATTAAAGGATGTGTGGTTAAGATGATAGTGGTCCCCTAGGGTTTATTAGGTGGTTGGTTGAATAGTAAAAATCTTTAGGGAAGCACTATAATTCCAACCGCATATTTTTTCATCCAACGACTGAAAACTTGATAGCACAAATTACTTGGTGCTATCGATAGTATTCTAGCCGGACTCTATATATATATATATATATATGGTCCGGCTACTATATCTTTATGAGTAAAATTTCTTTGTACTCATAAGTTTTCATCCCTTGGATGAAGGAATGTGCGGTTAGGATTATAATAGTTTTCAGGATTTATACTATTTCCCCACAACCTAGTAAACCCTAGGGGAACCACTATCATCCTAATCGCGCATTCCTTCATCGAAGGGTGAAAAAGTTATGAGTACAAAGGGGTTTATAGTTATAAGAATATAGCAGCCCTACGCAGGATTTATACTTATAAGAATATATATATATATATAGGGTCCGGCTACTATACTTTTATGTGTAAAATTTTTTTGTAATCATAAGTTTCCATCCCTTGAATGAAGGAATGTGCGGTTAGAATTATAGTAGTTCCTAGAATTTATACTATTTCCCAACAACCTAGTAAATACTAGGGGGACCACTATCATCCTAACCGCACATTTTTCATCCAAAGACAAAAAAGTTATGAGTATAAAGGGGTTTATACTCATAAGAGTATAGTAGCCCTACGCTATATATAGGGACGAAGCCAGAATTTTAGCTTTAGGGGCCAAAAATATATTATACAAAATATATTAATTTTTAAAAATTATTAATAAAAAATTATATGTAAGTAATTTTTTTGTTCATTAGTTTTCGAGTTTTAATATATATTTTTTTAGAAAATGAATAGAGTAGAGTTTTCTTTACCATTAAAATAATAATATTTTAGATATCTATAAAAAAATTATTTTAAAAAATCAAGTATTAAAATTTAATATAATTTGCAAATCAAGTATTACGATATATCAAAAAATTAAGTATTAAAATTTTTCATAATTTTCAAATTAAGTATTACGATACGTTTGAGTCAATTAAATTTATATTTCTTGGCCCACAAGATAACATTATTTTTAAAAAAAAATTATTTTGGCCCCTAAAATTTACACTATTTTTATTTTTTTTAATAACTTAATAATGGACTGTTATGTAATTTTAAAAATGTTGGGGGAGCCATGGTCACTGTGGATCTCCACATAACTTCGTCCCTGGCTATATATATATATATATATATATATATATATATAGTTTAGGAGACTTTTTGGAGAGGGACCAATCTGAAGTCCGGAGTTACCCATACATTTTTATTTTTACTTTTACTTTTATTTATTTATTTTCTGAGTAAAAACCGAAGGCCAAGAATGTTTTTATCCTTAATATTTGGTATGATCTTTATTCTTGCTGATGATCTGTTTGAGCAAAACTAAATAATTAGTTATTTTATTAAGGGACAAAATGCTCGAATAATCTTATGGTTATATAGATATATAAATATTTAAGATGTGAAGTATATATGATGCAAGGTATTTAATTGGTGAAGTTGCAATATTGGGATCACGGGGACTATCAATACATAACCCCTTTTTTACTTTTTTTTTTTTTTTTTTTTTTTTTCCTTTTTCTTGATTTCTTGTGTTCCTTCTAAATCATGTACGAAAAAGGAAGTTTTGATGTGAAAATTGTTGTATTTGTTTGGAGAAAAATTACTAAGTGTACACGGAAAAGTGGAATATAAATTTTATACTCTGGGTGCGGGTGCAGACAACTCTTGTTGGGTTTTTTGTTTTAATAAGATTTGCCAAAAGTTTATAGCTTTGTAATATAAAATTTATAACCACTGAGCGTACCCAAGAAAAAAAAAAAAAATTGCTTATTTGAAAAATGTGGTTTCTGACTGTAATTACAAGAAAGCCCATAAATATTTACTCGGTTGGTAGTATGTTCTGCGTTCAACTTTAGAATACTTTTGTATTCTTTTTCATTCCTTTTGAAGAATATAGACACTTAGAAGTGCTTATTTACACATTTGCCCTTCAATAATGGTGATGATACAAAAGAAAAATACCACGTGTACACCCTATATATTGGTGTAAATCTTTATATTTCTTCCATCTACAGTCTTGATTTTAGTAGTAATAAAGGTTGATGTCTAGAAGGAGAATAATAGCTTTTGGATGATTGAGGTGTAGTTCTTACATTAGGTCTAGGGATGTTTAAGTAGCATTGCTCGATGCAAAATTGTATATAATGCAGCTTAATGGACTGCTGCAGCTTTTAAAGTTTGGCAGGGATGTTTTGGACATTTCACTCCCATTTTAGAGTGTATATGTGGAAATAAGTTAGAGGGTTATTTTTGTGGAAGTTTAATTTTTCTTTATTCAAATTGATATGCTATATAGTTAAGGAAGATAAGTTACAAGATTCTTTCGGAGTCTGAAGTAGGATGAATAACATCAAATAACTAACATAGTATTTGAAAATTTGTAGTGAGATGAATAATGTATTTATTTAGGTTTTAGTTTTCATACACTTAAATTCTACTAAGAGCTGCATCTTTGTTTTTCGATGAATTATATATGTATCAATATACTTAATATTATTGTATCTATAATAATCATTTTTGATGCCTAATACTCAGCATGGGTTGTCTAAATTGAGTTTTTCTTTTTTTTTTTTTTTTTAATAAAAATATTCTTCTATAGTTTATTATATATCTCAAGAGGTATGCCTAAAAAAAAATCTTGTTTTATTCTTTCTATAAAGTTTTTTATCATATATGAGCAAACAATACTTCGATCTTTTCATTTTGTATATATTTAATTTATTTGAATAGAACTAAAAAAATATATTATGTTTAACTTTTTGGAGTTTTATTATTGTATGAGATGTAATATTTTTTTCCAAAAAAAAAAATATCATCTATCTATATCTATATATTATTTTTCCTATTTTTTGTCACATGGCAGCATGTCTTTCATTTGGAATCATGAACCGACTCAGTCCTCCACATATTTTTCTTTTTCTTCATTGAGCCGGCTCAAATCCTCCGTATGTTTCTCTTTTTCTATGCTTGAACCGAACCGCCTGTTGTGTATTTTCCTCTTTTGCTTAATTGAATCGAATCAAGTTACATACCGAACTGGCTCAAGTTCTGCACATATTTTTCTCTTTCTTTGCTTAAACCGAAACAGATTACACGCCGAACCGGCTCAAGTCCTCCACATGTTTCCCTCTTTCTTTACTTCTAAATCGGATCACACCTGCTGCATTATGCATCCTTCTTTTTTTACTTGAACCAAACTGGGTTACACCTATGGATCATGTTTTCTTATTTCTTTACTTAAATCGAACCGGGTCACACCTGCTACATTGGGCTGAACCAGCCCAACTGCTCCATATGTTTTCATTTTTCTTTGCTTGAGCCAAACTATTCTTTCTTCCTCTTCCTTATTTTGCTTGAATCGAACCATTCCCTCTTTGTCTTCCTTGGGCTATTATATTTCTTACTCTCTTCCTCTTCTTTCGGCTATTATCTTTCTTTGTTTAAACCCTAAATACTATACATGCAATGGAATTTCTTCAATGACTGATTTAGAAACGAAAAAAAAAAATTACACGAATCGATGCGAGATGTCAGATTTCGAATATTTTCCAGATTCGTGAATTAGGGAAACTGGAGAAGACTAAATCAGTCTATCAAGATGTCAATTTTAGATATTATTTTGGTTCGATATGTCCACCTACGATACTCACAATTTGGCTTCACTTTAATTTTTGGTATTTGAATTTGAGCCTATTCAATGTGCCTTTTATTATTTGTTATCTTTTCCTCGTAATATTTCAAATATTTCTTTAAGATATTTGTGTAATAATTTTTCTTCTTCGATACTTCTTTTCTTTATTTTCTGTTTTTTTCTTTGTTTTCATTGAGTTGTAATTCTATTAAGTTTTTAATGTGTTTTTCATATTATTAAATCTAATCAATTATGGTTATATAATTCTGTTTCTTTTTTACGTTTATATTTTTTATTTAATCTGTAAATTTTTACTAAAAATATTTTATCCCCTATATTGTACGGGTCCCTACACTAGTGTAATAATAAAACCAAAAAAATTTGAATATAATATATTTTTTCAGTTCTTATTCAAATAAACAAATTATAAAGAAAAAGAAAAGATTCGAAAATGATTTGTTCATATATGATGAAAAACTTCAAAGAACAAAATTAAATAAACAGATACTTTTTTTTCCTTTTAGACATAACTTTTGAGATATATAGTAATCTATAGTGGAATTTAAAAGAAAAGAAATTCAATTTTGTAAAGCTATAAATAAATATGTTGAGTACTAGACATCAAAAAAATGTACTATAGATACAAAAAATGTTAATGTTAAGTATATTAGTACATATATAATTTATCCGAAAAATAAAGATATAGTTCTTATTCGAGATTTTTAAGTAGTGATAGGAAACATGTATTACGGTCTAGAGTTTCAAGATGTCTTGTTGTGTATTGTAGTTTTTTTTATTAAAACCATTAATTATGGTCTATAATTTTAAGATATGTTTGGGAAAAACTGGATTGAACTTTTTATGGACTTTGCTGTGTTGATTAGGGATCGTCAACATATGCATTCTGACAAACTCGCAAGTGCTCTTGTATATGCAAATATAAAAACCTCAATATTATTTTTGTGTTAATATTATATAATTATTCTACACCCTGGTTAATCTATGTCGAATAGTTATTTATTTCAATCATGTACGAACTTCAATTTTTACATGTCTGTATAGTATGGTAACTTTCCAACTACTTCGGCACTAATAAATCATGAGATGTAACTGATAGTAACGAGTTCTAGGAAGAAAGGTGGCTATTATCAGCTTGAAATTTTGTTTGCAACATCCACAAATCTCCAACAGAAAAAGATATTCAGTTTTAGTTGCGCAACTGATAGAATGACTAGTGCTAAACTTCTAACCTATTTTAACTTAAAACAGTTTAAATATCTGTAAATTCTATAACTAATCTCCTATTAAGTAGGTTAGACTAAGCTAGAGAATAAGATGATAAATATTAATTTATAGTAATTATTGTATAGGGAAACATGGTGCAAACTCCTATTGTGTCAGAATATGACCTTGGCGGAGAAGGAGATCTATTCAAAGCTCCAGAACCCATCATAGGAGAACCAGAACTTGGTCTTGACCCCATGGTGGCTGCCATATCTTTGATATCTGGCGGGAATGATGTCATCTCCGAAACAGTGAAGGTTACAGAAATGGAGTCAATCCAAAATGATCAGCTGCTGAGCGATGTATTCTACGAGTGCAAGAAGGATCTCTTAGAAAAGTCCGCAATTGAAGAATCGCTTTCTGAGCTATTAGATGTTAAGATCCCTGCAATTCAAATAGGAGAAGCTCCGAGCACAGAGAAACAAAGGCTCGTTGCGGAAGGGCCGATCCAGAAGAGTGTTAGCTCAGGATGTCTGAACTCAATGGATTGGATCCACAGTTGCCCCATGAGACCAAATTTTCTTGATTTTCAAGCAGTGGATTTTGAAGCTGCATTTGGGATGAGGCGAGCTTACAGTGAAGGCGATATTCAGGTGAGATATACAATCTATTTCTTTACATGGTGGCTACTTGTAGGAAGTGAAAAGAGTGTGCATGATTAAGCCCTCTTATAATGGTTTAAACATGTATTAGATATCTTAAAATCAACATTCAATTGACTACTGACATGTTTTGAAAAGTAAAAATATCCATAACCTAGAATGTCTTCTCTTTTTTTTTTTTTTTTTTTTGAAAAGAAAATAACCTAGAATTTCTTTTCAATCCATTTTAATAAAAAAACTGTTAAATCAGTGATTTAGGAGAACACTTAAACATACTAATAATCAAAAGTATGGCACTCTGTGTTATTTTGTTGTAGAAATTGTTGTCTGTGTAATAGCTTTTACAAAGAAAAGAATCTTTTGACTGCAATGTTAAGTTGCCGAAATAGCTACCTGTAATCAAAGATTCATCCTTTTATTCTACTATGATTTTCATGCGTTGCATCATAGGAAATCTACAATTATATCATTACATTCTTGTACAATTTTTGTATTTTCTGTTCACAATTATTGTAACTTGGAACTTGGAGTGACGTTGGAGTTAATTATTATTATTTTTTTGGATATTTTATTCTTTAACAGAATCTTGGCAATAATAACAGAAGCAGTGGCAGTGCAGCCAATGTTAGCTCATCCTCTGAGAGGCCTTTAACAATCACTGATATGAAGATTGAAGAAAGAAGGCAAAAACTTTCCAGATATAGAACAAAGAAGACGAAAAGAAACTTTGGTAGAAAGATCAAGGTATGGAGAGAAAACTGTTTCTGGCTCTACTTTCTCTGAAATTTCAAGTCAAGCTGCGGTGTTTGGCTGGTTTCTTTAATGCTTATCTATGCATGTTTAGTCCACTCATTTAAATTTGGCATATATATTTCAGCTAGATCATAAGAAGATTGTAACAACTAGAAAACCTAAAGTTTTTACGTTCTACTATATTCTATGGCTGCATTGGATAGTAGGATCTTATCTTTACTGTTCACTAGGAATTAAATTAGTTGACTCTTTCACAAATCACCTCCACCTTTGTCTCGACAATGACGTCTTGTGAAATGAGTGGATATCATATAGCAGCAGCATCACATGATTGGCACAATGCTTAGCATTTCTCATTCAGAAAGCAGTAATTTGCCAACTGAGTCATTAAATATCTTTACTGACTTTCATGGTTTTGTTATTCGTCAAGGCCACTTTGGTCCTGGTATGTATTATACATAGATAGCTTTTTCTATGCCTACATTATTCTGCTATTTGGTGATAACCAAGAGCAAGGTCAATTTAGTTGTTTTTTTTTTTCCTAATAACATAATTAGAGTAACTGGGTTAATTTAGATGGTCATATATGCTTTAAGTGGACAAAAAGTGTAGGATATCAGAGTCCCATGAGTTGGCTGACACAGTAGTTCTGGGATTATCCTACAAACCCCGGTTTAATCTGAGCAGTTACTTCCTGAGTTCTTATGTTTGGCATGCATTTTATTTTACAAATTAAAGCTGTTACATTTAGTCATTCCTATTTTGTTAATAACGTGCAATTTTTACAATGCCGTTGTAAAATGATGACACTAGATGATTTAGGTTGAACCTAAAAACTGAACCCACAAAAAAAAAAGAGAGAAGAATATATAACTTGATGTCATCTAATTAGCATTCAGCTGGAATGCTTCCAGTAGTATAAAGGAGTTGGTGCTTCTGAATTTTTTTGTCCTTTGATCAAGGGCTTTGACCTTTGAAAGCTCTTGGATCATAACTAATTGATTTGGGGTTTAGTGGTGGTAGTTGGAATAGTAATGATCCAAGGACAAGGAGGTTAATCCAAGTGTTAAAAATTTGAAAGCACCACATGAGTGGTGCTTCCGGAGGCACCCTCGCCGGACTCCGTCTAACTATACATTTGGACATCTTATGTGTTACAAGAATAATGATAAAGGTTCTGGATTTTGCAGTACGCCTGTAGGAAGGCTCTTGCAGATAGTCAGCCAAGGGTGCGCGGACGGTTCGCAAAGACTGATCAAGAATGTGAGACTACTAAGCAGAAGAAGTTGATGTAAATACTCCATTAGGACTTGAGCCTTAAAGACGCTAACGGAGCTCCCTCTTTTATAATGATGCTTAAATTAGAGAGGATGAGTGGTCCGCAGCTCTTTGTGGCTCTTCGAGGCCCTTGTAGCTCTCCAGGATCTCTTTCTCTTCTATAATAATCGCGCTGCTAGATGGATGTGGAGCTGTGCTCATGTAAAAAGATGGTTTGAATAAGATGAAGCTGGCTCCCCCTTATTAGGCTCAGATGTTGAATGCTTATGTTTTTGATTTTTCTGTGCCTTGCTCCTATTTGTGCCTACATAGTCAGTACTGAAGATACACTAGTGCTTCTGCCGCGCTGGTCAATGAGTAAGAGAATCCTAATAGAGTTGCTTTATTGAGCACTTTTACGAGTCTCCCAGAATGCTACTCTTGTGAGTTGCTAATATATTAGCACACTACAACAAAATTAGGTTATAGGGATACATGTTTGTGACACTTTTGTATAAGTATTTTATTTATATTCCATCTATATCCAAAATTAGGTTATAGGGACATATTTTTGGAACACATTATAAAAATCTGTCGTTATACATCTTAGCGACGGCACATATAGCAACACTTACAATAAGTGTCGGTATTTTTGTCAGCGATATTTTTTTTAGATTTTAGAAATTTAAAAATATCGCTATAGCATAATTTTGTTATTGTGGCATGTACTATGTGGGGGATTTTAGTTAGTTCATGCATGCATTCCAAAACACCACATGAGTTTATCAATACATCAACAATACATAAAAAAGTCCCATGCAGGGCGTTAAAAGGAACATTGATGTAGGGTTGAAAATTTCCCTATAATACATGTACCATTTAGTTCTGCATTATGAGTTTGGAGATAAATTTTTTTTTTATTTCTGAAATAGTTTGCTATTCCGGATGGTCAGGGATAAAAGAAAATGAGTGTTTGGTTTGTAAAATTGTTATTCTTAGGAATAGTTGAAATTGTGTTTGATTTTTTTTTTTTTTTTTGGAATAAGCAAGAATAGTAAAAAAATAAAAATAATTATAATTTTAAAATAATAATATTTTGTCTAATTAATTAATATAAAATATTAATTAAATAATAATTAATATTTGTATAAATTAAAGCTTATATTTTAGTAAATAATACCGTTTAATTTTTTAAAAATTAAAGTTAAAAATTTTAAAATTTGTATAAATTTTAAAATTTTAAAATTTATTAAATTTATAAATTTATTAAAAATTAAAGTTACAAATTTAAAAAGTTATAAACTTTAAAAATTTTCTAAATTTAAAAATTTAAATTTTAATTATCTTGAAAAAATGTATAAAAGATGATGCAAAAATTTTAATTTTTAAATTTTTATACATTAAAAAATTTAAAAATTTATATATACAAAATTTGTATAAATTTAAAAATTTTAAATTTTTTAAAAATTTTATATTTATAAAAAATTAAAGTTAAAAATTTTAAAATTTATAAAATAAAGAAATTTAAATTTTAAATTTTATAAATTTTAATTTTAATTTAAAAAAATTTTTAAAAAAAAATAGAAATAAGGTTGTTTTCGGGTGGAAACAACCTTGTTCCCACCAATAAAAGGAATTGTTATACCCTTCCTTAACGGACTATTACAGAATAGCCTGTCAAGAAAGAAATAACAAATTTTCCTATATTTTATTTATTTTTTTATATTTGGGGGATAAAGGGGAGATAAAGGAGTTATCCCCCTTTATCCCCCAACCAAATATAGCTTATTTAAAGATTTTTTTTTTTCCATTCCTTCTAGGTAGTAACTAACGCGTATTTAACTGACACTAGAGATTGTCCCAGGCTGATCGTATGAGAACGTGTAGATCGATAAGAGTAATGGGTAGTTCTTCAGATTCAGCTGATTGTGCGTTTGTTAAGGCTCTATTTATTAGGTCTCATCATCTCCAACGAGCATAGTATATGATTAAGCTGTCCCTAAGGCTAAATTATGAATCAATTGCGGCATAATCTCCCAAGTAGGGCTGGCAAACGAGCATGCTGACTCACGTTCGGCCATATTCGGCTTGCTCGAGCTCGACTTGAAATTAAATTTGGATATATATATATATATATATATATATATATATATATATATATATATATATATATATATATATATATATGGTTCGGCTACTATACTTTTATGAGTAAAATTTTTTTATATTGATAAGTTTTCATCCATGAAAGAATGTACAGTTAGGATTATAATAGTTCCTAGGATTTATACTATTTCCCCAACAACCTAGTAAACTCTAGGGGGACCACTATCATCCTAACCGCACATTCCTTCATACAAGGGTGAAAAAAGTTATGAGTACAAAGGGGTTTATACTCATAAGAGTATAATAGCCCTACGCTATATATATAGCTGGAATACTATCGATAGCATCAAGCCATTAGTGTGTGATGATCCGGCATTTTACAGGGATTTTACAGTGTGACCGGCAGCTTCTGGAGGCCTACGGGGCATGTCGGCGGTGTTCGGGCGCCAATTTGGACACAAGTGATGGACTCCGGGCTTAAAATGGATCACGCGGGTGATCGGGGGACCCCGTCGGATGTTTAGAAGTACTTTCGCGCAAATCGGATATCAAATTTGGACCCGGCGCGAAATTCGGATTGAAAATACCTTTCCGGAAGCCTCCGGCGAATTATCGGGTTGGAATTTGGTGAAACGGACGTCAAATTTGGATTCAGCGCGGAAAAACGCTTGAAAACGGCTATTTACTTGTTGAATTCTGAGTCCGGATGCCCAAAAACGGACTCCCGGAAGTTTCTGGCGTTTTCTGGTGCATGGGGGAGTTGTGGACCGCCGGAGCGCCACGTGGCGGGCCCACATTGGCCGGTCCGCAGCAGCTGGTCCATGGAGCAGCGCGGCCGGGTGCATGAGCCCGGCGCGGGGCCACGTGGCGGGCGCCAATTGGCGGGTCTACGGTGTGCGGTCCACGGAATTTTGGCGGCCCGTTGCAAGGTAGTTTTTGGCTGTATATAGGTCATTTGAGGGCCGAAATTCTCTTCTCCTGTTCGGTTTCACTCCGAGGTCCCTTCTAAGAAGTTGTTCCTCTCCCAATTCTACATCTCCTGTGGCAATCTCAAGAATTTAGGAGGCTCGGATCCCAAGGTTGGTGATTTTTCCGGCGCGGCGCGACGATCGTCCTACGGCAACCAGATTCGTCGCATTTCGGTGTTCAAGTTCCCCCGGCTCACCCCGACATCCTAATTTCGCGATTTCTGCGCCGTTGGATTCTTAACAGGTAGGGCTTCATTTTCTATTTTGTGAGCTTCTTCAGATTCCGAGGTTTTGTTAGAGTTTCTGTGGCCTCATTTTGACCCTTTTTCCGTCGCGGAGTTTTGGGACAGCACTGCCTTGTTTTGGCGATAACTTTGCGCTCGGACGTCGAATCAGGGCGATTCAAAAGGGGATTTGCATCTACGCATCGCGAGGAAGCTCCCTGAATTTTCTTGGATTTTTGTGGAATTTCCCTGAAGGTGAGAAACTCCTTTTTACAGAACTTTGTAGCACAGTTTTGGGTGGATGTATTGTTCGAGGTAGTTCTCTTGTCGATTTTGGTTCTCAGCGTAGGAAAATCGTGTGGGAACATGCAGGTACTCATTTCGACCGGCTCGTCGCGTAGATCGCTGTGGTATTTTTTGGGAATTTTCTGTGCATAAATCGCAGGTGAAAAAGGCTCAACTCTGGACTGATTGTCGAATAGCTTGTTCTCGGGAATAATTGTATGTTTAATTGCATGTTTTGGGGTAATTGTGAACAGTGATCGCGGCGGCTTATCTGTTTGGACTTGTGGCGTGGAAAAGAGATATTGGACAGTTTTGGGTTGCGCAATTCCAGGTGGGTGGTTGCTTTACTCCTCTTTTCTGATATACCCACTAGGAATATTAGAGTGATCCCCTTTATTGGACATGTTGAATGGTCACCTAATGGACATGCATGCTTAACTAGATAATTGTGAGCCTATCATATGGAAAATATTATGTTGGAAACTTGACATGTTGGAACTTATACATGCTTCATGGACATCGTTTTAGCATTTAACCTTGCATAAGGGGGGGAATGTACTTTCATAGTGTGATATTGTGAGGCGTCTTGTGGGAGTGTATCACTTGAGGATTTTTGGACAGGCATAGGTGGATGATTCATGTGAGGGTGGTTAGCAGGTTATGGATATGTGCGGTTGGATTATGATTTAGCATGATGATTACACCCAGGTGGAGTTATTACTTGATACACATGATGAACCACTATTTGTCACTCCCCTTCTTCCTTCCATGAGGAGATAGGCTTGATTTCAGGGATATCTAGTTAGACCATTTCTGATCGCTACACTATATGTGGGGATTGACTCAGGAGGAACCCTATTGTCTCTTCTTCCCTTATTTCCTTCGGCAGACGGCTATGTGTTGCTCGGGTTTGAGCAGGGATTGGCATAGTGTAGCTAGGGCTTGGATTTTAGCTTTTGAGGTATTGCGGCTACCGCGGATAGCAAGCGGTTGATCGGATGTCAGATCTGGGTCAGGATGGTTTTTATGGGTGTTGTTGTTAACCCTTCTTCTTTTGTTTACCCGCTAGGCATTTGGGTAGCCTCTTTGATCAAAAGGTTAAATGCACTTTAGGTGTGGCAATGGCAGGCTTATTGTGATTAAACAGATATTGTTAGAACTTGCTTGATTGGGGATGATGATTGTAGAGCAGCAGCGTCATGTTAAAGGATAAGGCTAATCAATGATTTATAGGCTTTGGGTATGTGGCATAGGCAGGCACAGGCTATCTCATATTTACTAGTTTCATATTGTTCTCTATATGCTATAACATCATAAAGGTTATCGATATCTGTTTTATTTTATATCATCTCGGGACATTTGCATGCTTGTATGGTCACCTAGATAGGCCACCTTTTTCTGCTACACTATCATGCTGGAATTGACATAGGAGAAACCTTTTTATTATTCTTTTCTCCTTTCATTGAGGCTCAGGGTGTTTGTAGCTCGTGCGCGAGCAGGGGGTTTGGGGATAGTGTAGTCAGGATTTTGAGTTTTGGGACAGGCAGGCTTGATGGCAGGGTATTGCGGCAACCGCGGACCTTGGGCGGTTGACCGGTGGTTACTTATGCATCAGATTGGGTATCAGGTCTCTAGTGGATGGAGTTTCCCACTATTTGTTTATCTTGTATCAGGTTGAGATCGGGTCTTTCTTTAGTGGATGGGTTTTTCCACTTTGATCAGAGTCATGATCCAGTCCTGCTGATTTATGATACCTATGTTACTGGATACTGAGATACTTTACTCGTGTGGGTCGCTCCCCTCGAGTGCCACTCCGGAGTGTGCGGCAGACAGGCTTCGAGTCCTTGAGACTCCCTTTTCCCTATCGGTGTTATGCGTTGGCCAGCATACCCGATTTGGCAGGCACGGCAGGCGGTACCAGTGTTTACTGGTGGTCGGATTGGGTTTATTCAGGCAGGCATTGTGTTTCTGATGCATACTTTCAGCTATTCTTTTAGCTCAGTATTTAGAGGCATACTAGTGGTAGTTTTTCATCAGGAGTCATCTTCATTGTATACCACCTTTGTTCCTTTTGCCTCTGGTAGACCTAGTGGGCGTGTCAGAGTTGAGGTTTTACCCACTAGGGGAGGTTGCTGGTTTACTAGTAGTCTCACCCCCATTCTTCTTTCCTCTTTTTCTTCTCCCTTGTTTTGCAGTGTCTTCTGCGGGTGCTACTGGGCTTACAGTGGCGGGTCGAGGAGAGAGGACGGCTGAGTAGATAGACCTCGAGGCAGGATGAGCATGTTAGCTGGACTGTTGGTGTACCCATGTTTCCTCAGACGGTAGTACTTTTACTTTTGGGACTGGCTTTCGCCAGCAGGTTGTATTTATTTTGTGAGCTGGGAGAGACTGATGTATCATTTATATACAGATGTATTGTATTTCATTTTCCAGCTTCAGTCTGAGATGTATTAGTTTTAGTTCAGCTCTGTTGTTATTGCTCATTTATTATTATCTCTTATTTATCTGAGCAGGTTTGGCGCTTCGTGTACACGGGAAATACCGTGTGCACGGCGGATCTGTAGACGGGCCCGAGTTCTGGTTTACACCCGGGGCGTGACATAGTGCTACCAAATTTTTAGCCATTAGATTAAAAGATGTGCGGTTAGGATAAGTTGAGACTAAAATTTTCGCCACTTGAGAGAGCAACATGTGGCGTCTACTATCGGCCAAAGACATCAGCCGATGAAGGGAAGAGTCAACCGAAGAAAGATCTGTGTCCTTATCGGGACCGATCTCAGTTGCATCGAAGTGCAACACACGACGCGTGCCATCGGCTGAAAGCATCAAGCCGGTAGGAGAGAGCAGCTGATAAGAAGGTTATTGCCTTATCCAAGGTCGATTTCAGCTGAAGGTGAACATCATACCACCCCAGTCAAGCGACAGAAAAGGCAAAAGACAAAATCAGCCTGCGATTGCTCGAGTCGAAAAAAGGAAGACTTCGGAAGGAAGGAGTGCGAGGTTCGGGCTCAAATCCCGCAACTAACCCAAAACGGTAAGCCACGCCTAGTATTGGAAAGCGCTGAAAATCATGTTTTGGCGCGATAACAAGGAGATGAACCTGGACGGTATCCTGATTAAGGGTATTCGGCTCAAAAGGAAGTGGTTGCCCAAATAATGAGGTCTCTAGAGAGATGGGCCCAAGCTTGGGACGCCGAGGCCACCGCCTCGGAAGAGAACCTTTCTCGGTTCGAGCAATTTCTAGCCTATAGTGAACTATGCCATGGAGGTCTGCAAGGACCTTTAGTGTCCACGGTTTTCGTTCGATATTATGTAGTAACCATGATTTTGAAACAAGATTTTTAAGTTTAAATAATTTTTGAAATTAATTAATTGGCAAAAATGGATTATTAGTAGTGTAAAAATGACCCAAAAATATCGACTTTTGATCGGGATTTGATCTCAAAAATCTGAGATCACCAGTGCGACCGTGTCGTCGAAACATGAAAGATTGATATTCAAAGGTTTTTGATCCGACGGTCGGATCTTCCGCAAATCAGCGGCGAAAAACGGGGCCCATAGCTTAAGTGTGAATAGTGAAATGAATAGTAACCCTATTTTCTAATCCCCTCTCGATCAGTCGTCGGCCGATCCGCTATCTGAGATTCAAACATAGCAGTATGAGTAGTTGTTTCCTGCTAATTTCGACATTCTGAACGCAATGACACTGACGGAATTCGCGTTTGGCGATCCGGGTGCATCGAAGTGCGTGCAATATAATTAAATGCATTGTATTTCATGGCCCGAGAATTCATTCGAGCATCAAATCAAGAAAGCAAATATGCTACTTAAACGGTTTCGTCGAGCCGGACGTCGTGGCGAAGTCCATTTTTCATTTCGACGACCCGTTCGTCTTGAAATGCATGAAAAATGTCGAAAAACTAAGTATTTTTGTAAAAACTTAAATGTTTTATGGATTAAATTATTAGGGACTCATTGCATAGGGTCTTTGTAGCATAATGAAGCTACAGTAGGGACCTGAGATGTCACGCCCCGAGTGTAAACCAGAACTCGAGTGCGACAACAGATTCGCCGTATATGCAGTATTTCCCACATATACGAAGCGACACAATAACTCAAGCAACCAAGTGTAGTGTACAAGAGCATGTATAGCCACAAAAAGTGGCACAGAGCGAGAAATGAACATAAACTACTGTATAAACAAACACCACCAAACAAGCCTCCACCACTAAGAATAAACTCCAATCAAGACTACAAAATCCAATCCATGATGAAAGATACAACAACTCAACTGAAATGAACTATAGACATACAACCACAAGGCTTTCCCAAAACATAAACAACATAACACCAGACCCAACAACAAAGTACAACTCCACTATACTACACTAATCCCAACCATACTGCTCCACAATGTACAACCCCAAAAATATCACATATACAAGTCTCAAAATAATAATACTACTACAACAAATGATCAGTACACCACCCCCAACCAACTCTCCAACAAATATAGTAAGAGCAACTCCAAAACATCTCTAACAACAACACCAAAAGAATACAACTCTGGGACTGACATAATACATAAAGCTGGCTCCAGCCAGACCAAATATACAATAGTCGGGGTACATAAAAAAACTGAAAGAAATAAATAAACTATAGGGCGACCTCTATCAGAACCATCGGGGTGGAGCTCTATCTAGTCTGTTGGGTTATGTCTAATATGGATCTAAATAGGAGAAAAAATACCTAGAGGGGGGGTGAATAGGTGTAAACAGTAAACACTCAAAAATCGTTGCGTAAAAAATAACCCAATGCGGAAAATAAATAACACGCAAGATTTTACGTGGAAAACTTCAAAACCAAGAGTAAAAAACCACGGGACCGATCACACGGTGAAATCCACTAGAATTATAACACGTACAAAGGTGATATAACGTACTCACACACGACTCAACCTTTTTCCATGCGCTCCTAGTAGATCTTCTCCGCTCGCCCCACAACGCGCCTCGAATCCACGATTTGCGTCCAACGTCGAGTCCATGACGTCCGACCGAATCTACGGTCTTCACCAAGTAGCACGTCTCGAATCCACGAACGTACCTCGCTCCGAATCCACGAGAGCGGTAGCACCTTGAATCCACAAGGCCACGCGAGTCCACGCGCCGATTTTTGGTAAAATCGTTGTTTTGTTGGTGGTGATGATCCGCCGAATACTTAGATCACAGATAGATCGAAAATACCATCTAAGTATTCATTAATTTGATTCTACTCAAAATCTGAGTTTGAAATCCTAGAATCAAATTAATTAATATAGATGAAGAAACATAGAATTAAATCTAGTTATTTCCTTTCTTCTCTATATGTGGATTTTTCTCTTTTTCGGATTACCCTAAACGATGAATCATAGGGTTTATTTATAGGTTAGAAACCATTGGAAGAGAATAAGAATCAAAAACTGACTGTAACAAACTTTTTCCTGCACGGCAGTCCGGACTAGATTTGGCTTGATCCGGACTGTCGTTGTTTTTCAGAGAATTCCTGAAAAACAGGTGTTCGGGGTCCGGACTGAAATTCCCACGGTCCGGACTGTTCATGCGATTTCTACAAAATCCACGTTCGGGGTCCGGACTGAACCAGGGGTGGTCCGGACTGGATTTGCGCATGAACTTACCTATGTTCGGGGTCCGGACTGTAGTGCCCTGATCTGGATCCTGAACATATAACAGTCCAGTTTCTTAATTTTTTAAGCAATTAAAAACCCATCCAAGTGTTTCTACACTATAAGAAGTATTCGAATCACCAAACTTATTTAGTTAAACATACCTGATCCTTTCGAATTCTTCTTTCTTGAAATTGAGGTATATGATCCAAGCTTCTTCATCTTCAATCTTCAAGACTTAGCCATTTTCACGAAATACGCCAATACAAATTCCTTAACAATCTCCCCCTTTGGCGGTTTCATGACAAAACATAAATCCACTTAAGAAAATTCAAAAAGATATTTTTGTTGTTATCACCATACAACAAAAATTTACATTTGAGATCCAAATAAAATAAATACACGAGATAAACTTCTAAAACAGACTCTAGACTTAGACATCTGCACTCTCTACAAAGGAAATAATTTTTGACAAAAGAAATTGTTAGATACCTCAAGAGTTTTAGCATTCAAACACCAAACAGAGAGATAGAGTTTATACTCACCGTGACATTTTCAAAATCAGATATGTATTAAGAATACCAATCAGAGATAGACATATCTTCTAAGCATTAAAATCCAAATGTCATAGAGTTGTTAGTCAACAACAACTTGTTAGTAATATTACATGCCCAAATAGTTAGTCAAATAATTAGTCGAGGCATGCATTCATTCACAATACAAAACCAGAGTTGTTGTATACTTACCTCCAAGTTTTAGTGTTCCAAGGTTCAAAGTTCTCACAAAGACCATTGTTCAAACCACTTGTCAAATCTCTCTCCCCCTTTTTGTCACTAAACATAGCCAAAATTACAAAAATGAAAGGGAGTTAAAAAGTTCAGAGATAGTAAGAACTAAGACTAAAACCTGCAAAACAAAAAAAATAAGTTAGAACAACAAAAGGAAGATCATTCTGAATCTTCAGAACTGCTGCAACCAAGTTTTTGAAAAATCTTTCTAAGTATCTTAGCCATAGACAGTTGCTCCTTCTTTAAATCTCCTATGTCGTCCTTCATCGTAACGAATTCGTTAGACATTCGTTCTTGTTCCGAAGAAAGTCGTTGTTGCTCCCGGTAAATAGATGTAACAGAGGCATCATCCTCTGATGTTGAAGCTGCTGCTAGTGGTACTGAAGCTATTGCTGCTATTGTTGCTGGTGCTGGTGGTGCTGGTCTTTTTCTGCGAGGAGGTGTTGGAGGCTCATCTTGTCTTGTGGAGAGGGACTTCACAATAGTTGTGTCATTAATTGTTCCCAAGCTGTGCATGTATGAGCTTGCACTGGTGTCGATCTTGAGCTTGCGAAGAATGCGCATTATGATCATTGGGAATGGAAGTCGCTCAGTAGGATGGGCATTTTCCACATATCGCGCCATCCGTGACCAAATGAGATATGGAATGTTGAAGTTGGATCCCAACGCCGCTGTGGGGTTTCCAAGAAGATAAAGAAACAACATTCTATCCCATCTCAGAACTTTTGTTTGCATGTTGGGTAGGATGTTGTAGCAAACAATGAAGTTCAAGAAGCGATACTCCGGTCGAAGTTCTTTTGAAAAGATTGAATTTCCCGTCGACAGAGTATCAGGAAGACAAATCCCATTAACAACCACTCTCCAGGTTGTATTGGTAAAAACATGACCCTTTAAATAATGAGCTCCATCAACCCGGGTCTTCATCCCCAACACCTCTCCAATCAACTGAGGTGTGACCTTAATCTTAACATTGCGGACAGATGTTTGAAATTCTTTTGGCCCGTCTTCAAGATCTACCAATCTTGATCCATTTTGGTAGAACATTTTGACAAGATGAAGACAGCAGCCTGTAGATTCAGGAAAGTTGCAAATAGGTGCAAGTCCCGCTTGTTCAAAAAGTGTTCCAAACAATGCAGAGCGCTCCTTCAGAGCTTTGACATTCACATGTCGCTCGCCAATGCATTCTCTTTTCTCAAAATCTTTGATCCTCTCAGAACTTATAAAGTCTTGTGGAGGAGGTTTGCTTGCGAGTGGCTCTTCAATAGATATACCTTGAGCACTCCCTCTTTTTCTGGCAACACTCTTTCTCTTTGTCTTAGCAGAATTTGATTCCATTGGGGTTTTCCCTTTTTCAGCGACGGTAGGTGGAGTTTTCGCCTTCGAGGTTTCGGCAGGGGCTTTCCACTTTGAGGCAGTAGGTGCAGCACGTGCAGCACCTTCCTCCAAAAGCTCATCCCAATCCACGGAATCCGTCTCGGATCTCGAATCCGAGCTTTCCCGAGCTTTCTTAGCCCTCTTGGGCTTGTTTGTTGCTCTTGTGTGTACCATGGCAACAAGAAGAACAATTATCCAAGCAAACACCATTTTTGCTGCTAGTGCGTTAGTGATTAAAGAAACCTGCGAGCAACAACTCAAGAACACGAACAAATTATTTATTTTCAAAAATTTGAAAAATTGTACCCAAACAATCATTATCGTGTAGAGAGACTAGGAATCAAATTAATTTTGCAAAAAAAAATTTAAAAATAGATCAATTCCATGATGTTTAAAAATTCTCATTATATGCCCTAAAATCGAATTTTTAGAAATCGAAGCCTAAAAATCCGTTAATCAAGAGAATAACAAGCATATAAACAAAACTAATCTACTCAGAGTTCTTATTTCAAAAGAAGTTTGATAAAAAACCATCTAGAATTGAATTCTAACCATGATTTTCACTCATGTTATGAAGAACAATGCAAATCCAGTGAAAAGATTGTGTTTTGATCAAAAAGACTTACTTGAATCCGAAGAACTTGAGTTAGAAGGGCTCCAAATCGGTTGTTTTCTAGAGAGAGAAACTCTTGTTGGGTTATGTCTAATATGGATCTAAATAGGAGAAAAAATATCTAGAAGGGGGTGAATAGGTGTAAACAGTAAATACTTAAAAATCGTTGCGTAAAAATAACCCAATGCGGAAAATAAATAACACGCAAGATTTTACGTGGAAAAACTCCAAAACCAGGAGTAAAAAACCACGGGACCGATAATACGGTGAAATCCACTAGAATTATAACACGTACAAAGGTGATATAACGCACTCACAGACGACTCAACCTTTTTCCATACGCTCATAGTAGATCTTCTCCGCTCGCTCCACAACGCGCCTCGAATCCTCGATTTGCGTCCAACGCCGAATCCACGGCGTCCAACGTCGAATCCACGACGTCCAACCGAATCCACGGTCTTCACCAAATAGCACGTCTCGAATCCACGAACGTACCTCGCTCCGAATCCACGAGAGCGGTAGCACCTTGAATCCACAAGGCCACGCGAGTCCACGCGCCGATTTTTGGTAAAATCGTTGTTTTGTTGGTGGTGATGATCCGCCGAATACTTAGATCACAGATAGATCGGAAATACCATCTAAGTATTCATTAATTTGATTCTACTCAAAATCTGAGTTTGAAAATCTAGAATCAAATTAATTAATATAGATGAAGAAACATAGAATTAAATCTAGTTATTTCCTTTCTTCTCTATATGTGGATTTTTCTCTTTTACGGCTATTTTTGGATTGTCGGATTCACACTAAAAAATAAATCGTAGGGTTTATTTATAGGTTAGAAACCATTGGAAGAGGATAAGAATCAAAAACTAACCTTATCTGAAAATTTTCAGGTCGACGATCCGGACTGGAATACTGCGATCCGGACTGTCGTCACTAAATAGAATTTTTCTAGAAAAACCACGTTCGGGGGCCGGACTGAAGAACCACGGTCCGGATTGTTCATGCAGTTTCTGCAAAATCCACTTTCGGGGTCCGGAATGAAGCAGATGTGTTCCGGACTGGATTTGCGCATGAACTACCCTATGTTCGGGGTCCGGACTGTAGTACCCTTGTGGTGACCCGGATCTATGCAAGGCTTCTACAGTGTGATCGACAGCTTCTGGAGGCCTACGTGGCATGTCGGCGGTGTTCGTGCGCCAATATGGACACAAGTGTTGGACTCCGGGCGTAAAACGGATCACGGGGGGGTAATCGGGGGACCCCGTCGGATGTTTAGAGGTGTTTCCGCGCAAAATGGATATCAAATTTAGACTCAGCGCGAAATTCGAATTAAAAATACCTTTTCCTATGCCTTCGGCAATTTTTAGGAGTGGAATTTGGCAAATCGGACACCGTATTTGGACTCAGCACGCGAAAACGGTCAAAATGGGCTATTTACATGCATTTTTCGGAGGTTGCAACAGTAAAATCACTGTTCATCGCCGGAACAGTGATGCCGGCGACGGCCGGCGGCGGTGGGCAGCGGCGGAAGGCGGCGGCACTAGCTCGGGCAGGCGGCGCGTGGGCGCGCGGGCAGGTGCGCGGTCCACGCGGCGAGCGTGCACCAGGGCGGTGCCACGTGGCGGTTTGTGGTTGGATGGTTCAGGCGGCGCGGTCCACGGAAATTCGCGGGTGCACTGTGGACCGATGGAGGACACGTGGCGGCTTTTGATTTGCTGGTGTTGTGGACCCGGTCCACGGAGCAGGAGGTGGTTACCTCGGGTTGCGTGCGCGGTATGGGAGCGGCAGCGCGCGCACGTGGGCGCGAATCCCGAGGCGCGGGCGCGCGGTAATGGTAGGCCACGTGTCGCGCGGGGAGTGGCTGTCACGCCCCAAGTTCAAAAACCAGTGTAAATTTTTTTTTTTTTTTTTAATCAGAGTTACAACAACAGCCAGGGCATGACAGACCGCCACATATATAGAAGAGTCCCAATCCCTCTTGAGATTGAGCCTTTTCTATATATGCACGGCTAAGCTTACAACCACATCAGAGTAAACTAACTACGTACAAATATAAAATAAACAGTACAATTATATTACAAATTTTTCTTTTTGACAGTTGCTAATACAAAGATAACGGCTGTCCAGGGGTCGAAGCTATCTCGATATCCTCACCAAAACGTCCCGACATCCCAACACCCGCTCGACCTGAAAAACAGTCACCCGAGGGTGTGAGCACACCGGAGTGTATCCCAGTGGGCACGACGAGCCGAGAAATAGCAGATCGTACCTACTGGTATACAATACTAGAGGATAGTAATAATCAGGGGTTAGAATAATCAGATACGCAACATGGAGATCAACCAATATATATAATCATGAGATCAACAGATATCTAATCATGAAGGTAACATGGAAATCAGATAGGCAATCATGAAGATCAACAGATATATATACTCATGAAATCACAGGTAGGATAAGCAACTCGATAATCATGATACTATAAGTAAAGGCATGCTGATGTATACTTAACAGGAACTGAGCAATTATAAGGAATAGCTAATCATGCATCAACTGATAGAAACCACAAGTACCCAATCAATGCCACTTTTGGCCACAAGGGCCTCAGGCTAACTGCCATGGAGCATATGACCTCAGGCAACAACCACTTTTGGTCATTGGGGCCTCAGGCAACAACCACTTTTGGACACCCAATCAAGCTATCATAACCCCACTAGGCTCACGGGTCGATCAGACCTCTCTACCGGTAAAGAACACCGTGACGGTGGCCAAACCGTCGGTGTGCGTGACGAAAGCTTGGCTCGACGGCGATCATAATGCTGATGCTCAAACCATGGTCCACTGACCAACTAGACGGCAAGAAGCCGCAGAAAATCCCCACTGGGATACAAGTATAACATGCCAAGTACTGAAATAATCTCACCTATTCTAAACATGCAGTGAAGAATAGAGACAAGTATAGAACTATGCTAGTGACCAATCAAGCATGGCATGTGTCCAGGAAATGCATATCAACTGCTGAAGAAATCAGGATATAACTCAACATGATAACCAAGCAACTGCTGGAATATAAGCATGATATGCAAGCAAGTAATAAGAGCAGGTATAGACTCCATATCAATCATAATGCTAAAACTCAGTTCACGGTCGGTAGACCGGACAGACGGCGGAACGCCGAGAAAAATCCCCACTGGGATGAAATATCAGAATCAACTGAGTCTCACTCATATGCAAGAATAAGCAGCAACTAAATATCATGGATCAGATATAATCAGGAAGTACTGATAATCAGGTATATAACCTAGCAAATGACCAATCATGCAAGGTATAATCTCAACAAAGGAAGATAGGTTCAATCAATCATCTAGGGTAAGCAAGAACAGGGGTCCAACCAATACCGTACACAGAGGGCCGAAATGATAAAGCCCGGACCGAAGATAACCCACCTGAAGGTAGACGGTCGCGATAACCACAAGACGGATCACAGGCTGGTTCCTGATGACTGGGGCCTACAAAATACCAGATGACAACTCAGGGTCTATCAAAACCTCAAAATGTATAGGCGCGAATCGACCGTTTCGTCGATTAGTGCAACATAAAGCAATTTAGCTTTTCAGAAACCCCAGGGAACTCCACTAATAGGCCAATACTACTTTAGAATATTCATCTAACTTTTCCAGGGTGTAACAATTGCAACAGGGCCCCTGAATTCACTCAGACTGGGCTTTATACACAAAATATCCACTGTTTTGGCTCGTTCTCTCAAACGGTAAATTATTTTAACGAGCCGTCACCTCCAGCAGGTAACATTCAACTTGCTGAACGCCGTGCTCCCCCATTTGTGGTAGCACGATGCCCGAGGAAAACTTCGGGCCATGAATTACTCTTCTAACCTAGCCGAAACACATTTTCGCTTCTTCGGCTCACCAAAACCCAAAACAAACGCAAGCATCGCGTTCAGTGACCCCCAAAACCCCAGGAATACACTGTTACAACTTTTCAAACAGCCCCTTGTACAGCTTTTAAGGAATTATTACATTTAGGCTTGGTTTTGCTACAACTTTGTTTCTACACAGCCTATACTAAAACTTTGTATATCCAAGTTCCTCTGAATAGTGCCAGGATGCTGGGGCTTGTCCTAGATGCAGCCCAAAACTACTGGTTCAAGTAGAACCACCATCCTTGCTCTCTACATAAAGCACAAGTCTCAACTCTCTGTCCACACAGATCCAAATTGATCTGAAGTGAGCATGAAGCTCAGGGGACCTTTCTGAGTAACTTTGATAAACAACTCGAGAGCTAATTCCAATTTGTTTCTCTCTCAGGCATTTAATCAAACAGGTGGTGGGCATCCAATACACATATGCACACATGACATTCCCAAGCCTAGTTCTCAGCAATTACTGGGTCTTTTTGCTTCCAACTTGGAAGGAACTGACCCCCTCCACTTCCTGATCACTTCCCCCCAACTTGGCGCAATCAAATTTCCCCAGGCTGAGCTCGGGCTCGAGGAAGAAGATGGCCCATTGCTTTGAAATTCGTGATGCGCAACCTGAGGCATCTGGGACCCAACTAAAGGCACCAACAGGTGTTAATTATCTCCCTGATGCTTCCCATTCCCATGCATGGTGACAGAGCACGGCGGCGGCGCGGCGGGGCCGAGCTCGGATTGAGAGCTCTCCACCTCTAATGGCGGATTTCACCCGAGGCAACCTGGGACATTTCCACTTGCATGGAGGTACTCTACTGAGTCCCAGCAAGCTTCCCGTCCATCCCCGACTTGCCGGAGACGGCCGGAGCGCCGGCGAGGGTTGCATGAACCCGGTTCGGGTAGGGGCATGGCCGCGCCTTTCCGCACGTGCATGGGGGCCATGCAAGCCTATGAACGTGATATCCTCACTCCCTGCATGCTTCCTGTGTAGGTGGCCGGCCCCGGAATGCGTCGCCGGCGCCGGAGCCCACGGCTCGGCCATTATGCATATTTTCTCAAAACTAGGGCATGATTTTTCTCGCAAACGGCTCGACAAAAAGTCACAAGATTTTGCAGATTTCTTCTACTTATTCCACAGTCTCGGCACCCCAATTTTGGTGCGTTTTGGTCGAGGCGTTTGGGAGTTCTCTTGCGGCGGAGCAATTCTAGGTTTCCGGCGAGGCTTCGCTCCCGCCGGCCAATCGACCTGCATGGGGACTTGGGCTCGTGTCCGGAGCATCCCTAGGACATGGGAAGTCCACTTCTAAAGGTCTATGGGGCTAACCATCAAAGGTTTAGAAGTTCTCACCTTGGCCGGAGTTGTGGGAGAGAGGAAGAAGCCGGTTTCGGGTCCTCTTGCACGCGCGGCTTCGGGCATCCTCCCAGATCACTCCACAGGCACAGAGGAATCCCCAGAAAATGCCCACCTCAATTCCACAGCAACTTGGTCCCAACCTTCCACTCTTTTCCTTTCCTCTCATTTTTTTCTTGGTTTCTCTCTTTCCTCGGAATGATGTGTATTGGTGTCCAAGACTTCGGGGCTAGGTCTAGGAGTAAGGGGGAAACCGAGGGGATGCTTAAGACCTCCTCCTGACTCCTCGGGCTCACCCCATAGAAGACCAAAAGACTTGCAACCAATCAATGCAAGATTCCAAGCCCCCAACCGGTTTCACACCTAGCCTCCTCTACCAGGCTCTGCCCAGCCCATTTCGTGGGCTACTGAGGATGGCAGAGGCCCAATACACCAAGCCTCTACGGTGCTGGCCCAAGGTCATTCAAAATATTTCAAGAAAAAGCGATAATTTGGCGCTTTTCACGCATTTCGAGGCAATCCGAGCGTCATTTCGCGAAACGGACCTCGCCACGACGTCCGGCTCGTCGAGACCTGTCAAGTGGCGTATTTTCTTGGTTCGTTTGACGACCAGATAAAAAATCGTTCCATCTTATTCGACAGTATACAGTGCGTTGCACGCACTTCGATGCACCCGGGTCGCCAAACGCGAAATCCGTCAGCGCCATCGCGTTCAGAATGTCGAAATTAGCTAGGGTCCATTACTCATACCCCTATATGAATTTCTTAGACAGTAGTTCGGCCAACCGTTGCTCGTGAGGGGTCGAAAATCGCGAGTTACTATTCACACTTAAGTTGTGGGACCCGCTTCTTCTTCGCTGATTTCTGGAAGATCCGACCGTCAGATCGTCGACATATGTATATCAATTTTTCATGTTTCGACGAGACGATCGCAATGGTGATCTCGGATTTTCGAGATCAGGCCCCGATCAAAAATTAATATTTTTGAGCCATATTACACTACTAATATTCTATTTTTGCCAATTAAATAATCCAGAAAATTATTTAAACTTAAATTTGGATTAATTTGGATTTTAAAAATTATGGTTACTACATCACCCACCACTTATAAAAAGTTTCGTCCCCGAAACTTATCTAAACCACTATTAAGCCTTTAACGGGTTTGCAATTGACAATCAGTCACAAAGCGTCGTTAACTCTCAGGCTACACATTTAGACCCAATCTGAATATTCCCCATTACAGGGCAGAGTATTTCTCAGTCCTTTCAGAAGTACGTTGTCGGCCGCCCAACGTGCTTACCAAAAGAAAGGCGAAATACCATAGATCTGTCGCCAACAACTAGTTGGGGACACCACTCACATCTGGAGGTACATCACATACCTCCCTACACAGTCACTATGCCAATGACATAGCCTCTACCAAGGGTCACTACCATCACGGGGTCAAGAAGGCCACCCTGTCTATCCACAAATATACCCAACCAGGATTACCATCGGGCACACAAGCCACTGAATTATAACACGGGGTCATCGAAAGATCGACACTTTATTAATCTCATCAGGGCAAACTATGGGCTGGTGCAATAAATGCAGTCATCTGCTGCTGCGCCATTATTTCACAATTACTGCAGGATCCGTGGTCAATCTTGAACCACATGTACTGTAACTGATCTGAGCCCTCTGGCTCCACTGAAACATCAAGCCCACTGCCCGCATTACGACCGCGGCTAACTCTGCACCAACAGAGACCCCAATGCCCAGAGCGCGTACGAACGCTACTCAACTGCATGTGAACACATCTGAACTCTAGTCCACTATACCAATACCCCGCGCTCTCTCGTGGACACAAGTCATCCTAGGGTTCGTTCCTAGCCAAACCTAGGCATCGTATTCCTATTGCTCTGATACCATTTAATCTGTCACGCCCCAAGTTCAAAAACCAGTGTAAATTTTTTTTTTTTTTTTTAATCAGAGTTGCAACAACAGCCAGGGCATGACAGACCGCCACATATATAGAAGAGTCCCAATCCCTCTTGAGATTGAGCCTTTTCTATATATGCACGACTAAGCTTACAACCACATCAGAGTAAACTAACTACGTACAAATATAAAATAAACAGTACAACTATATTACAAATTTTTCTCTTTGACAGTTGCTAATACAAAGATAACGGCTGTCCAGGGGTCGAAGCTATCTCGATATCCTCACCAAAACGTCCCGACATCCCAACACCCGCTCGACCTGAAAAACAGTCACCCGAGGGTGTGAGACACACCGGAGTGTATCCCAGTGGGCACGACGAGCCGAGAAATAGCAGATCGTACCTACTGGTATACAATACTAGAGGATAGTAATAATCAGGGGTTAGAATAATCAGATACGCAACATGGAGATCAACCAATATATATAATCATGAGATCAACAGATATCTAATCATGAAGGTAACATGGAAATCAGATAGGCAATCATGAAGATCAACAGATATATATACTCATGAAATCACAAGTAGGATAAGCAACTCGATAATCATGATACTATAAGTAAAGGCATGCTGATGTATACTTAACAGGAACTGAGCAATTATAAGGAATAGCTAATCATGCATCAACTGATAGAAACCACAAGTACCCAATCAATGCCACTTTTGGCCACAAGGGCCTCAGGCTAACTGCCATGGAGCATATGACCTCAGGCAACAACCACTTTTGGTCATTGGGGCCTCAGGCAACAACCACTTTTGGACACCCAATCAAGCTATCATAACCCCACTAGACTCACGGGTCGATCAGACCTCTCTACCGGTAAAGAACACCGTGAC
Source organism: Tillandsia fasciculata (assembly GCA_029168755.2). NCBI lineage: Eukaryota > Viridiplantae > Streptophyta > Magnoliopsida > Poales > Bromeliaceae > Tillandsia > Tillandsia fasciculata. The sequence continues at coordinate 112,807 of JAQOTM010000114.1, read as the reverse complement.
GGTGGCCAAACCGTCGGTGTGCGTGACGAAAGCTTGGCTCGACGGCGATCATAATGCTGATGCTCAAACCATGGTCCACTGACCAACTAGACGGCAAGAAGCCGCAGAAAATCCCCACTGGGATACAAGTATAACATGCCAAGTACTGAAATAATCTCACCTATTCTAAACATGCAGTGAAGAATAGAGACAAGTATAGAACTATGCTAGTGACCAATCAAGCATGGCATGTGTCCAGGAAATGCATATCAACTGCTGAAGAAATCAGGATATAACTCAACATGATAACCAAGCAACTGCTGGAATATAAGCATGATATGCAAGCAAGTAATAAGAGCAGGTATAGACTCCATATCAATCATAATGCTAAAACTCAGTTCACGGTCGGTAGACCGGACAGACGGCGGAACGCCGAGAAAAATCCCCACTGGGATGAAATATCAGAATCAACTGAGTCTCACTCATATGCAAGAATAAGCAGCAACTAAATATCATGGATCAGATATAATCAGGAAGTACTGATAATCAGGTATATAACCTAGCAAATGACCAATCATGCAAGGTATAATCTCAACAAAGGAAGATAGGTTCAATCAATCATCTAGGGTAAGCAAGAACAGGGGTCCAACCAATACCGTACACAGAGGGCCGAAATGATAAAGCCCGGACCGAAGATAACCCACCTGAAGGTAGACGGTCGCGATAACCACAAGACGGATCACAGGCTGGTTCCTGATGACTGGGGCCTACAAAATACCAGATGACAACTCAGGGTCTATCAAAACCTCAAAATGTATAGGCGCGAATCGACCGTTTCGTCGATTAGTGCAACATAAAGCAATTTAGCTTTTCAGAAACCCCAGGGAACTCCACTAATAGGCCAATACTACTTTAGAATATTCATCTAACTTTTCCAGGGTGTAACAATTGCAACAGGGCCCCTGAATTCACTCAGACTGGGCTTTATACACAAAATATCCACTGTTTTGGCTCGTTCTCTCAAACGGTAAATTATTTTAACGAGCCGTCACCTCCAGCAGGTAACATTCAACTTGCTGAACGCCGTGCTCCCCCATTTGTGGTAGCACGATGCCCGAGAAAAACTTCGGGCCATGAATTACTCTTCTAACCTAGCCGAAACGCATTTTCGCTTCTTCGGCTCACCAAAACCCAAAACAAACGCAAGCATCGCGTTCAGTGACCCCCAAAACCCCAGGAATACACTGTTACAACTTTTCAAACAGCCCCTTGTACAGCTTTTAAGGAATTATTACATTTAGGCTTGGTTTTGCTACAACTTTGTTTCTACACAGCCTATACTAAAACTTTGTATATCAAAGTTCCTCTGAATAGTGCCAGGATGCTGGGGCTTGTCCTAGATGCAGCCCAAAACTACTGGTTCAAGTAGAACCACCATCCTTGCTCTCTACATAAAGCACAAGTCTCAACTCTCTGTCCACACAGATCCAAATTGATCTGAAGTGAGCATGAAGCTCAGGGGACCTTTCTGAGTAACTTTGATAACAACTCGAGAGCTAATTCCAATTTGTTTCTCTCTCAGGCATTTAATCAAACAGGTGGTGGGCATCCAATACACATATGCACACATGACATTCCCAAGCCTAGTTCTCAGCAATTACTGGGTCTTTTTGCTTCCAACTTGGAAGGAACTGACCCCCTCCACTTCCTGATCACTTCCCCCCAACTTGGCGCAATCAAATTTCCCCAGGCTGAGCTCGGGCTCGAGGAAGAAGATGGCCCATTGCTTTGAAATTCGTGATGCGCAACCTGAGGCATCTGGGACCCAACTAAAGGCACCAACAGGTGTTAATTATCTCCCTGATGCTTCCCATTCCCATGCATGGTGACAGAGCACGGCGGCGGCGCGGCGGGGCCGAGCTCGGATTGAGAGCTCTCCACCTCTAATGGCGGATTTCACCCGAGGCAACCTGGGACATTTCCACTTGCATGGAGGTACTCTACTGAGTCCCAGCAAGCTTCCCGTCCATCCCCGACTTGCCGGAGACGGCCGGAGCGCCGGCGAGGGTTGCATGAACCCGGTTCGGGTAGGGGCATGGCCGCGCCTTTCCGCACGTGCATGGGGGCCATGCAAGCCTATGAACGTGATATCCTCACTCCCTGCATGCTTCCTGTGCAGGTGGCCGGCCCCGGAATGCGTCGCCGGCGCCGGAGCCCACGGCTCGGCCATTATGCATATTTTCTCAAAACTAGGGCATGATTTTTCTCGCAAACGGCTCGACAAAAAGTCACAAGATTTTGCAGATTTCTTCTACTTATTCCACAGTCTCGGCACCCCAATTTTGGTGCGTTTTGGTCGAGGCGTTTGGGAGTTCTCTTGCGGCGGAGCAATTCTAGGTTTCCGGCGAGGCTTCGCTCCCGCCGGCCAACCGAGCTGCATGGGGACTTGGGCTCGTGTCCGGAGCATCCCTAGGACATGGGAAGTCCACTTCTAAAGGTCTATGGGGCTAACCATCAAAGGTTTAGAAGTTCTCACCTTGGCCGGAGTTGTGGGAGAGAGGAAGAAGCCGGTTTCGGGTCCTCTTGCACGCGCGGCTTCGGGCAACCTCCCAGATCACTCCACAGGCACAGAGGAATCCCCAGAAAACGCCCACCTCAATTCCACAGCAACTTGGTCCCAACCTTCCACTCTTTTCCTTTCCTCTCATTTTTTTCTTGGTTTCTCTCTTTCCTCGGAATGATGTGTATTGGTGTCCAAGACTTCGGGGCTAGGTCTAGGAGTAAGGGGGAAACCGAGGGGATGCTTAAGACCTCCTCCTGACTCCTCGGGCTCACCCCATAGAAGACCAAAAGACTTGCAACCAATCAATGCAAGATTCCAAGCCCCCAACCGGTTTCACACCTAGCCTCCTCCACTAGGCTCTGCCCAGCCCATTTCGTGGGCTACTGAGGATGGCAGAGGCCCAATACACCAAGCCTCTACGGTGCTGGCCCAAGGTCATTCAAAATATTTCAAGAAAAAGCGATAATTTGGCGCTTTTCACGCATTTCGAGGCAATCCGAGCGTCATTTCGCAAAACGGACCTCGCCACGACGTCCGGCTCGTCGAGACCTGTCAAGTGGCGTATTTTCTTGGTTCGTTTAACGACCAGATAAAAAATCGTTCCATCTTATTCGACAGTATACAGTGCGTTGCACGCACTTCGATGCACCCGGGTCGCCAAACGCGAAATCCGTCAGCGCCATCGCGTTTTGAATGTCGAAATTAGCTAGGGTCCATTACTCATACCCCTATATGAATTTCTTAGACAGTAGTTCGGCCAACCGTTGCTCGTGAGGGGTCGAAAATCGCGAGTTACTATTCACACTTAAGTTGTGGGACCCGCTTCTTCTTCGCTGATTTCTGGAAGATCCGACCGTCAGATCGTCGACATATGTATATCAATTTTTCATGTTTCGACGAGACGATCGCAATGGTGATCTCGAATTTTCGAGATCAGGCCCCGATCAAAAATTAATATTTTTGAGCCATATTACACTACTAATATTCTATTTTTGCCAATTAAATAATCCAGAAAATTATTTAAACTTAAATTTGGATTAATTTGGATTTTAAAAATTATGGTTACTACAGTGGCCCGGGTTGGTGTTTGCTGTGCGGGTGCCACGTGGCGCGCCATGAGCGGCCCGTTTCGGTGTTTCCTATTCTGGGGACACGATGGGTATTTCCTGAAATGTTTTTCCTTGGTTTTCCCTTAAGTTGCATCCGAGGGCTTTTGGAGGGGAGTTTTCGACCCCTTCGAGCCTTCTGCTCGAAGGGGGATGAGAAGAAAAGTTCTTCTCCATGAAGAGAGGATTTCACCCGTCAAGTTTCGGATTTTTCGACGGCATGGATTTCGAGATATCCATTTTACCGGCGCGGCGCGACGTTTCTTCTTCGGTGTTCTTTTCCGTCACTTTTTGGTGCACGAGCTCCCCCGGCCTACTCTGAGCTCCTTTTTCTGTGATTTTTGCGCCGTTGGCTTCACGACAGGTAGGGCTTCAACTATCATGCTTTGAGCTCCCCCTATTTCCGAGCTTTTCTTGGAGTTTTTCGAGCTTCTCTTTGACCCATTTTCTTTTGCGGAGGATTTGGACAGCATCGTGGTATTTCGGCGATATCTCCGCAACCGGGCATCGGATTGAGACATTCTAAGAGGCGTTTTGCATCTACACATCGCAAGGAGCATCCTCGAATTTTCCTGGATTTTTTTGGACTTTTCCTGAAGGTGAAAAAGGTATTATTTTCAGTGTTTGGTGCTGCAGTTTTCCGTACAGAATTCTTTGGGGTAGTTCCCTTGCAGAATTTATATCTCAGTGTAGGAAACTCGGATTTGAGCGTGCAGGTACTCGTTTCAATCGGCTCGACGCGATGAACACAGCGGTTATTTTCTCGAATTTTTTTGAGTTCATCTCGCAGGTGAAAACAGTGCATTCTTGGGACTGATTTTGGGACATCGGATAACTTGAATTATTGTGTGTAATTTGGACACCCCTGTGTACAATTTTGCAGTTATCGCGACAGGTGATCTTTTACTGGGCGAGGGCACTTTTGAGACTTGGATTGCGCAATTCCAGGTGGGTGGTTGCTATATCCCTCTTTCTGATATACCCAATAGGAATATTAGAGAGATCCTCTTTATTGGACATATTGAATGATCATCTAATGGACATGCATGCTTAATTAAAATAATTGTGAGCCTATCATATGGAAAATATCATTGTGGAAGTCTGATAGTGGTTGGGACTTACACACACTTGTATGGGATTAATATTGGCATTTAACTTTGCATGGGGGATTTACTTTTATGTTGATATACTAGGAAACGTATTGTGGGAGGGTACCACTTGAGGATCTTTTGGCCAGGCATAGGTGGATGGTTTATGTGAGGGTGATTAGCAGATTATAGACAGGTGTGGTCGGATTATGATTTTAGCATGATGATTATACCCAGGCGGAGCTATTAATTGATACACATGTCGAACCACTATTTGTCACACTTTCTTCTATCTCTCGTGAGGACATAGGCTGGCTTATATGGACATCTAGTTAGGCCATTTCTTATCGCTACACTATATGTTGAGACTTGATTTAGGAGAAACCCTATTTACTTCTTCTCTCCCTATTCTTTAGTCAGGTGGCTATTTGTTGCTCGGGTTTGAGCAGGGGTTGGCATAGTGTAGCCGGGGCCTGGATTTTAGCTTCTGGGATATTATGGCTACCGCGGATAGTAGGCGGTTGACCAGATGTCAGATGTGGGACATGTTTGTGATCATGGGTGTTGTTGTGAACCCCTTGCTTTTGATTACCTGCTAGGCATTGGAGTTGCTTCTTTGATTAAAAGGCTAAATGCACTTTATAGGTGGCAATGGCAGGCTTAACTGAGATTAAACATATACTGTTAGAACTTGCCTCAATGGGGGTTAAAATTGTAGAGCGGTAACATCATGTTAAAAGATAAGGCTAATTAATAAATTGTGGGCTTTGGGCATGAGGTATAGACAGGCACAGGCTATCTCTTATTTACTATCCTTATACTTTTATCAGCATGCTTTAGCAAGGTAAAAACATATCGACATCTCTTTTATTTTATATTATCTTGGGACAATTGCATGCTTGTATGGTCACCTAGATAGGCCACCTTTTCCTGCTATACTATCATGCTGGAATTGACATAGGAGAAACCCTTTTTATTATTCTTTTCTCCTTTCATTTGAGGCTCAGGGTATTTGCAGCTCGTGCGCGAGCAGGTGGTTTGGGATAGGGTAGTTAGGTTCTTGGGTTTTGGGACAGGCAGGGCTTGATAGCAGGGTATTGCGGCAACCGCGGACATTGGGCGGTTGACCAGAGATTTCTTATGCATCAGATTGGGTACCAGGTCTCTAGTGGATGGAGTTCCCACGGTTTGTCTATCTTGCACCAGGTTGAGATCGGGTCTTTCTTTAGTGGATAGGTTTTCCCACTTTGATCAGAGTCATGATCCAGTCCTGCTGATTTATGATACATATGTTACTGAGATACTTTTTTTCGTGTGGGTCGCTCCCCACGAGTGCCACTCCGGAGTGCGCGGCAGACAGATTTCGAGTCCTTGGGACTCCTTTGCTTCGGTGTTATGCGTAGGCTGGCATACCCGTCACGCCAGGTAGAGCAGGCAGTACCAGTGTTCACTGGTGGTCAGATTGGGTTATTCAGGCAGGCATTTATATTCTGATGCATTCATTTAGCTATTCTATTAGCTCGACATTTTAGAAGCATTCTAGTGGTAGTTTTTCATCAGGAGTCATATTCTTTTTGGGCATACCACCTTTATTTTCTTTTGCCTCTGGTAGACCTAGTGGGCGTGTCAGAGTTTGAGGTTTTACCCACTAGGGGAGGCTACTGGTTTACTAGTAGTTCTCACCCCAATCTTCTTTCCTCTTTTTCTTCCTCCTTGTTTTGCAGTGTCTTCTGCGGGTGCTACTGGGCTTTCAGTGGCGGGTCGAGGAGAGAGGCCGGCTGAGTAGATAGAGCTCGAGGCAGGATGAGCGTGTTAGCTGGACTGTTGGTGTACCCATGTTTCCTCAGACGGTTGTACTTCCACTTTTGGGACTGGCTTTTGCCAGCAGGTTGTATTCATTATTTGTGAGCTGGGAGAGACTGATGTATCATTTATACAGATGTATTGTATTTTATTTCCAGCTACAGTCTAAGATGTATTAGTTTTAGTTCAGCTCTGTTTTTATTGCTCTTTTTTTACATCTTTCTTGTTTGAGCAGGTTATTGGCGCTTCGTGTACACGGAAAATACCGTGTGCACGGCGGATCTGTAGACGGGCCCGGGTTCAGGTTTACACCCGGGGCGTGACAACCCTGATCCGAATCCTGAACATATAACATGTCCAGTTTTTGATTTTTATGCGATTAAAAATCCATCCAAGTGTTTCTACACCATAAGAAGTATTCGGATCACCAAACTTATTTAGTTAAACGTACATGATCCTTTGAATTCTTCTTTCTTGAGATTGAGGTATATGATCCAAGCTTCTTCATCTTCAATCTTCAAGACTTAACCATTTTCACGAAATACGCCAACACAAATTTCTTAACAACTCTGAAGACTTGGAAACAAAAGTTTGTTGTAAAAGAAAATCAAAAACCCTTTTGTTTTATATAAACCCTAGCCGCGGTCCGGATCGGCTCAAGAATCCAGTCCGGATCGGCTACCCGCAGAAAGTTCCTGCATTCGGGATCCGAAACAGAAAATTCAGTCCGGATCGGCTCCAACTTTTTCTTCAGAAAAATTTAGAAAAATTCTAGAAAATCCAGAAAAAGATTGTAAGAACTTATGCATGTCAACTTTAAACAAAAATCATCGTTTCATATCAAAAGAAATAGATTATACTAAATCTATTAATAATATCCAAGTGATGAAACGAATATTTATAAAAATTAAATCCCTTAAAGTTGAACAAGTTCAATGACATCTATCACGATCTTATGAGTAATGAGTTTATCAAATCATCCATTTGGTAAAGAAAATGAAATACCAAGATCGATAGATGCTTGAAATCCCAAATATGTTAGATAATATATCTAGTCAATTTATTGAAGGGAGTGGCTCTTTGAGCATCTTTCAATAAAAATCCCACCTTATACCAACCTTGAAATTTGACAGAGTCAAGTATTCCAAAAAGTATTTTATCTAATCAACTGGAAAAACCATGCTTGGTATACATGTGGTAGCTGCACACAGTACTCGGACGACCGAGGTGGTAGCTCTTTCCTCCATGTGGTGGTAGTTTTCACACTCCTCATTGGGATGTAACTCTTTTCACATCTTTTGAGCATAAACATTTTGATAAACTCCCCTTCAATTGGCTATCAATTATTTAAGATATAAGGTATTCAACCAAAAATTGATCTCGATTTCATACTTGACTAAATTGTCAAATAAGATAAAGACAATACCAAGAGATCATTTGAGAGAGAAATTGACTTTGATCACTTAGAGATGACTTAAATGACATAAATGATCATTGCATCAAATGAATTATTATGATATCCAAAACATAATAAATTTCTAAATAAATATGAAAGGATGCAATTAAAGTCAATAACATATGCTCAATCAATGTTCTATGTCCAAGCATAGATAGGGAACAAAAATACAAAACAAAACCTAACCTAAGCAATGGTTTCAAAAAGAATTATTTCAAAGAAAGCTGTGACGCCCCACTTCATGTGATGACCTGGATCTCCGCAAAGCTGTAGTAGTGCATTGGGGTGGCCGTTGGAGGCCTACGCGGTGTGCTGGAGGTGTTTGGGGCACGATTGGACACTAGTGTTGGACTTCGGACTTAAATGAATCACGTGGGTGATCGGTTGACTCCGTTGGATCTCTGGAAGTGTCTTCGCGCGAAACGGATATTAAGATTGGGCTCGGCGCGGAATTTGGACTAAGAATACCTTTCCGGGGGCATTCGGCAATTTTTTAGAGTGGGAATTTGGCAAAACGGACGTCAAATTCGGATTCAGCGCGCGAAAACAGTCAAGATGGACTATTAACTCCATTTTTCTGAGATTCGGTTACTGTTCATCGCCGGAACAGTACTTCCGGCGATCGCCGGCGGCGGCGGCGGCGGCGGGCAGCGGCGAAGGACGGCGGCGCAGCCTCGGGCAGGCGGCACAGCGGCGGCGGGCAGGCGCGCGCGTCGGGGGCAGGGCCCGGGCAGGCGGGCGGGTGCGCGGTCCACGCGGCCGAGCGTACACCGGAGGGAGGACACGTGGCACCTTGTTATTGGTCGGGTTCATCGGGTCGTGTGCACCGGGTGCAGCAGGCAGAGTGTTCGACACGTGGCGTTCTCCCATTGGTTGGGGTACTGTGCGGGCAGGCCGGGCAGGTGCGCGGGCAGGCGCGATGGTGCAGCTGGTGGTGTGCCACGTGGCATTTTATTATTGGATGAGAGTTGGACACGTGGCATGTCTGGATTGGTCGGTGTAGTGCACCGGGACCACGGAGCGGGCAGGGCTGGTGCATGGACCGGGGTTGACACGTGGCAGTCACTGATTGGATGGTTCTTGTGCGCGCGGTCCACGGTGTGTAATGTACCGAATTTTTGGCACATAAATAAATGTAAATAAAGGTGGTATGAAATACTAGTGTTATGAAAGTTGGGGAAGTAAGGAACATTTGGACGCGAGTTGGGCCCAATTCGGGTTAAAATGGAGAGATCTAAAAATTTATTGGAGAAAGGGGGCCCAGATTTTTAGTGGAAAATTTACAGTGTCGGAAAATTCCGAGAAAATTACGGGAGCCCCGTAAATATGTTTTAAGACCACAGAAAAAGTTTCGCGTTGATCGGATACCCGATAGTGAAAACGGGCTCCGCCAACAGTGTCGAAAAATTCTGAGAAAATTTGGGGAGCTTCGTAATTATGTTTTAAGGTCCCAGTAAAAATTTCGGGTTAATCGGATACCCGGATTGTGAGAACGGGGTCCGCCAATGATTTTGGATACAGCGAGGCTTTTGGTGGCCCAAAAATAGCCCAAAGTGAAAATTTAAATTTTTCTGTGATAAATTTAGCTGAAACGAACCCGCCTGTCAAATTTGGACGGAAACGGACGACGAATGGATAGGAAACGGGACGAAAACGGATTTCCGAAACGGCGACGGCACGCGGCTCGAGGTGTGCCTTGCTGCGCAAGGCACGCAGCTGGCGCTGCGCCTTCCTGCGCGGGAAGTGTGCCACTTTTGCACGTGGACCGGGTGCACACACTCTTGTGTGGTGGACCGCCACACGGCGGCTCCCCATTGGGGCCCCCGTAGACCCGGTCTACAAGCCCCCTCCCTTCCCTTTTCCTTCCTTTTTCTCTTCTTCTTCTTCCTTCTCCCCGCAGACTCTCCCCTCCTTCTTCCATTTCTTCTCTACCCGAGCATGAACGAGAGAGAGGGAGAGAGAGAGAGATAGAGAGAGAAGAAAAGAGAAAAAAAAAGGGGGGATTTCGTGGGGTGCGTCGCGCTGTGGATCTCGTGGGCGGCGCGGCTTACGAGGTAACGTTATTTTTCGGTATTTTTAGGCACAAATTGTAGGGTTTCTTTTTGGACATTAAATTTGATCCGTGCCGTTTTGCGTGTTGGGACCAAGTTCTACTGTACCGTTGCTGCACGGACTATCGCGGGTATTTTTGGCGCATCTCGTTTTGCGTGCAAGTTGTAGAAAAATGCACCATTTTGCGTGCGGATTCGGCAAAAATGCACAGTTTTGGGCGCAAACTCGGAAAACGTGCACCGTTTTGCGTGCAACGTTGAAAAAGAAAAGTGCACCGTTTTGCGTGCCAAATCGAGGTATGTGCTCCGTTTCGCGTGCAACTTATATTATCGCGCACAGTTTTGTGTGCAGTTTATAATATTATACATCATTTTTCGTGCAAGGATAGAAAAATATGTACCGTTTTGCGTGCAACCTTACAGTTAAACTTGCACCGTTTTGCGTGTAGATCATTTTATCGCGCACCGTTTTGCGTGCAGATTTGAGGTACGTGCACCGTTTTACGTGCCGACCGTGTTGTCGCGCACCGTTTTGCATGCCGATCCTAATATTATGCATCGTTTCTCGTGCAGGGTTGGAAAAAACGTGCACCGTTTTGCGTGCAGATTCGAGGTACGTGCACCGTTTTGCGTGTCGGTTGATTTAACGCGCACCGTTTTGCGTGCAGACTAAAATGACGCACACCGTTTTGCGTGTGGGTTGTTAGTGACGTGCATCGTTTTGCGTGCAGGTTTGGTGGACGTGCACCGTTTTGCGTGCAGACTCGAGAGAAGTGCATCGTTTTGCGTGCAAGCTCGAGGAGACAAGTGGAATCGCGCGGAGACCAATTGCAAGTGTCTACAAGCAATTGGGTACACTACAAGGTGGGGAATTCTGCCGAAATTGGGTGACCTCTCCCCTTGCTCCTTTGCTTTTTGATCTAGAAGCATGATAGTAGCCTGTTAGAGGCGTTAGGTAATATTGAATAAGATTGCATGTTTAGAGGAACACAGATGAAAAGAGCAACTGTTGGTTGCCAATAACAGATGATATATGTGCATGTGTAAAGATATTTAGAGGAAAAGTGACATTTATGATTTATCCAAATAGGGGATAAACTGGTATGTGTAGATGGACACAGATGAAAAATGCGACTGTTGGTTGCCAAAAAGGAGATAATTAATTTGCATGTGTAAAAAGAATTAGGGGAAAAATGTAATTCTTGACTTATCTAAATTGATGATAATTGCATGCATAGAGGATAAATATTATTTTTATGATGGATATGAAAATAATTGCATGCGTAGAAATGAGTAATTACCTGATGACTGTGATCATGTTAGGGTACAACCCTAGGAATCATGTGATATAAGGGAACAGAACTTGTTGGTAGTAAGACTAGGAGAAAACCTAGTTTAGGGGTTTGACGAGTGACATTGAACTAGGAGTTATCCTAGGATTGGACGAGTGGCATGGTCTTAGGTGACAACCTAAGGACACTGGATAGAGTGATCAACATAGAGTCAGATAACTCTAGGATGTATATGACATGGAACTTAGGTAAAGGAAACCTAAGGAGAACTAGTGTTCAACATAGAGTCAGGGAACTCTAGGACAGGTATGACATGAAACTTAGGTAAAGGGAACCTAAGTTGAGCTAGAAGAGTTTAAACTCACAGACGGAAAGATAGAGTCAAGTTGACTCTAGGATTCAGTAAGGAATCAAGAGAACGGAAAGTAGATCAAGTGTGGAGATATGAAAGGAAAAATGAGAATAGATCAAGTGTGGAGATATGGAAGGGGAACAGGAAATTAGAGTCAGTGTAACTCTAAGTTAATAGTGGAACAGGAAAATAGAGTTAAGTTAACTCTAGGATTCAATGAGGAATCAGGAAAGTGGGATAAGATCCCAAGGTTAAAGAGTTGATCAAATATAACCCTAGAAAGTCATAGGGTGTCTGGGCAAATGGATAATAACTTTAACTTCAATTTGAGTTAAAGAAATAAAAGAGAAATGTTTAAGAGTCCAGGTGACTCTCTAGTTACCCTTATGGCAAGACCTGGGTAAGAGATGAAAAAGTGATTAATAAACAAGACAATCAAATTGGTCAAGATAGAGCTAAAAATTGGTTAAAAGCAAGACAAGCAAATTGCTTAAGATAAAGAGAATAAAGAGGATATTAATGACGCCTTCGAATTTGAGACTCGTCAAGTGGAGCAGGACTCCCTGGGCAGTGACCCGTCGGACGAGGTACTTTCGAAGGGCTAAAAGTGAAAGCAAGGAGCTAAATGCTCGAAGAAAAGAGAAAGTAAATTGCCAGTGGCAAAATGGGAGCTATAAGCTCGAATAAGAAAGGAAAGCAAGTGTTCAAAAGCAAAGAGGCTAAGAACTAAAATAAAAGAGAAAGAAAAAGAAAAGAAAAGAAAGAAAATTAAAGATAAAACGGGCGTACCTCCGGGGGCGAACGTACAACGGTCAGGAGTTGGACAGGGTCCCTCTCCCGGGCAGCGACCCGTATGACTGGTAGATAGAGTACTCTTGTCAGAGTTGGGCAGTGACCCTATCGGGCAGTGTCCCGTATGACAAGTCCCCCCGGCAGGACGGGGTAACACTTGCGAGTGTTATCGGCAACCTTAGAAATCTTATCTTATGGTAGCAAGACTACCGGGCTCGGGCCCGTTGGATAAGAATTTCCAAGGGTTAACTTGAACTAAAGCACCAGAATCTAAAGAATAAAGAAAAATAGAGTGGCCAGGGTGGCCGGGTTAGTTGAACCCAGTATACAGCGGCATAGTGGCCGAGTTGGTGCTTAGCAGCCTAGTGTGGCTAGACAGAGTAGTGCTGGGTCGATGGTTGTACACAGATAGTGTAGTGATATATTATTGCATAGCTGCATATTGATGTTGAGGATTTTAGTTTCCTAGCACACTATTATTATTGCTTCCATTGGACCAAGTGGTGTAGGACACTTTCTCTCGGTGGTTGAACCCACTGGGAACTCGCTCGTAAGTTCTCACACCCCTTGGGTGACCCCCCACAGGTTCGGGAATGGATGCAGCGGTCGAGACAGATCAGATGCAGACGACAGCGAGGCATACGACAGGGGCAAGGGCCCAGCAGCATAGTGACCTAGAGGGTCTAGCAGAGGTATCCCTTTTATATATTTCTTGAGTGAACCTTGTATGGTGAGGAATTATGTAAAGGAATTGTAATAATTTTATTTGCAAGTTCAGAATGTAAAGTGTAATAAGTTTAATTATGGTTCACTCTGTATGCTTTCATTTCCGAATTAGTTATTGAATGAAAGTTTTAAATTTATAGTGATTTTTAGTACTCTGATATTGAGCTTCCGCATACACTTGTTGTGTTATTATGGATGTTACCGTTCCTTTCGGGTAGAAAAAGGTCTTACCCGATTGGCGGGTCTGTTGGCGTGCCCGAACCGTACAAATTGGCGGACTCGGGGCGTGACAGATTAGAGTGGTATCAGAGACTAGGAATAGTCCTAGGTGGTTAGCAACCTTAGGGAGACCCTAGAGATTAGCGCGAGAGAGTGTGTGGATTATTGGGCGAAAGTATTTGATTGGTTGTTGTTGTTCCCAAAAAGGATGTTTGGACTGATCGAGGGCGACGAGATTTCATTCTTCGGATATTACGTTGGCGGCCGACAACGTAATGTTGGAGATGAAAAGGAGTACCCTCTTATACTTTCGCATGATTGGGTCGACGAGCCTTTTTGTCGGTATATAGACTGCGCGTTGCTCAAATGGCTAAGTTTGGGCTGGTTGTTTCGTTGTGGTGTGCATATTAGCGATGACACCACATAGGGAAACGCACCTGTTTGACTCGAGTCACGAGAGGGCTCGGGGTCAAACGAGGTACACGAGCTGCGATAGCAGGTGACCGCACTTGTTGGAGTGGTCCAACAGCAGGTCAGACTTCTTGCCGTCGGCGGAAATTTTCCGCCGACAGGAAGACAGATTCCGACGCCTAAGAGTGGCGTCAGCATGACAGTTGGAGCAGATAGATAGGCTCCAGTGGCTGATAGCGCAGCAAGTTGAGGCTGCATAAATGACGCATGAGTATACGGCGTCGCCGCCTGTAGGGGCGACAGTAAGAAATGGCAGTGGCCGCCGAACTTTTGTCGGCGCAGCCAACACCTTCAGCATAGGGTGTTTTAAGCTTGTGTCAGCTAGGTTGCTGGCAAAGTATGGTTAGTAAGGTCCAGTGAGAGACCGACTCGCGAGGTAAATGGTGATCGCTATGTCGCGAGAGCCAAGTTGCTGTGCCCTAAGGGTTAGGGCAAGAAAGATTTACGGGCCTGGCGGCGTGAGTTCGCCCTGATGACGGTAGTGACCGTGTGGCGTGTTGATTGTGGCTAGATTGCCGCATAGTGGGGTTGGTGAGGCCCAGAGTAGGCTTCAAGATGCGGGAACCTCTCGAAAGAGCGAGAGTTTTGTGGCGCCGTTCTGATGGATCGGTGTAATGGCAAGGATTGCCACCGTAGGATTTGCGAGTTAATCACCAGAGTTGGTGAACAGTTATTGTGGTGCCTCAACCCAGTTGGGAGAGGTGTACAGGAGTCATACGCGTGTTTAAGCAAGTTGCTTAACACTGGATATTTGCGAGTTAGCGTGGGGGCGCTAGGACGCCCAACTGTTTGGGTGCTCATGGAGCACAAGTATCGTTTAGCCAGAGAGAGCTGATTAGGTGGCGTATTAGCCTTTGCCCAGTGTGGCCAGAGTTGATAGAGAGTTTGGGTCGTGGATTGACGACTAGTTAGTTGATTTTGCTCAGTGAGCATAGTGGTCGCGTGGCGACGATTTGCGGGTTCGCTTGGGACGATCCGTGCCTGGACCATGTTTGTGGACTGTGGGCCTGTAGCCCAGTGGGCAGGCGCAGTCAGCTGTGAGAGACAGCGGCCCGAGACCTGATGGCGGGGCATGATAGAGATTTGGTCGGGACGGTAGTCCGAGCGATGACCCGGGGACGTGGAATGCCACGTGTGAGCATTGAGGCTATTAGTACACTGAGAGTGTGATGTGACCAGGCCGTAGAGCTAGTGGTGATTGAGGTATTGTAGCTCCTAGTGGGAGTGTTGGGGTAGTAATCCTAAGTGAGGATCTACCCGTATGACGATTGGGTCTGTGGGCTAGTGAGAGCCATTGTACAGTGTTGGACTAGTTTTGGGCTATAGGCCCCTATTGGATCGTGGTCTGTGAACCTATTAGTAGTCCGAGATATCGGGTTAGCTGATACCCGTGGACTCAGAGCGCTAGTAGCGTGTGAGATAGTTGAGAACTCGTGGATTGGCTTTTGCCCTCCACATTAGGCAGCGGAGTGATCGGAAAGAAAATGCGGTAAATGTAATTAGTTGCAGATGCAACCTCATTGTGAAAAGAATGATGGCGGAATTAAAGTGAAAATTTCGCAAGTAAAAACTGAGTCATTCGTGGCAATCGAGAGAGCAAGTGCTCAACTGTGTCTTTCACCTATTGGTGAAAGTGGCCAGACACCAGGTCTGAGTTTGTCCCTGGATTGAGATAGGGATTCATTAGTGAGTTGCTCGTGTGATCTGGCGAGCGGGCAGTTTGAGGCCCAGTAACGATATACAGTGAGCCCAGTAGTGGGACAAGATTCCTCCCTCTCGATCAAGTAGGAGTCGAGATGTGATTCAAGTTTCGAGGACGAAACTTATTTTAAGGGGGGTAGAATGTAATGTACCGAATTTTGGCACATAAATAAATGTAAATAAAGGTGGTATGAAATACTAGTGTTATGAAAGTTGGGGAAGTAAGGAACATTTGGACGCGAGTTGGGCCCAATTCGGGTTAAAATGGAGAGATCTAAAAATTTATTGGAGAAAGGGGGCCCAGATTTTTAGTGGAAAATTCACAGTGTCGGAAAATTCCGAGAAAATTACGGGAGCCCCGTAAATATGTTTTAAGACCACAGAAAAAGTTTCGCGTTGATCGGATACCCGATAGTGAAAACGGGCTCCGCCAACAGTGTCGAAAAATTCTGAGAAAATTTGGGGAGCTTCGTAATTATGTTTTAAGGTCACAGTAAAAATTTCGGGTTGATCGGATACCCGGATTGTGAGAACGGGGTCCGCCAATGATTTTGGATACAGCGAGGCTTTTGGTGGCCCAGAAATGGCCCAAAGTGAAAATTTAAATTTTCTGTGGTAAATTTAGCTGAAACGAAGCCGCCTGTCAAATTTGGACGGAAACGGACGAAAAATGGATAGGAAACGGGACGAAAACGGATTTCCGAAACGGCGACGGCACGCGGCTCGAGGTGTGCCTTGCTGCGCAGGCACGCAGCTGGCGCTGCGCCGTCCTGCGCGGGAAGTGTGCCACTTTTGCACGTGGACCGGGTGCACACACTCTTGTGTGGTGGACCGCCACCCGGCGGCTCCCCATTGGGGCCCCGTGGACCCGGTCTACAAGCCCCCTCCCTTCCCTTTTCCTCCTTTTTCTCTTCTTCTTCTTCCTTCTCCCCGCAGACTCTCCCCTCTTCTTCCTTTCTTCTCCACCCGAGCATGAACGAGAGAGAGAGAGAGAGAGAGAGAGATAGAGAGAGAAGAAAAGAGAAAAAAAAAGGGGGGATTTCGTGGGGTGCGTCGCGCTGTGGATCTGGTGGGCGGCGCGGCTTACGAGGTAACGTTATTTTTCGGTATTTTTGGCACAAATTGTAGGGTTTCTTTTTGGACATTAATTTGATCCGTGCCGTTTTGCGTGTTGGGACCGAGTTCTACTGTACCGTTGCTGCACGGACTATCGCGGGTATTTTGGCGCATCTCGTTTTGCGTGCAAGTTGTAGAAAAATGCACCGTTTTGCGTGCGGATTCGGCAAAAAATGCACAGTTTTGGGCGCAAACTCGGAAAACGTGCACCGTTTTGCGTGCAACGTTGAAAAAGAAAAGTGCACCGTTTTGCGTGCCAAATCGAGGTATGTGCTCCGTTTTGCGTGCAATTATATTATCGCGCACAGTTTTGTGTGCAGTTTATAATATTATACATCATTTTTCGTGCAGGATAGAAAAATATGCACCGTTTTGCGTGCAACCTTACAGTTAAACTTGCACCGTTTTGCGTGCAGATCATTTTATCGCGCACCGTTTTGCGTGCAGATTTGAGGTACGTGCAACGTTTTGCGTGCCGACCGTGTTGTCGCGCACCGTTTTGCGTGCCGATCCTAATATTATGCATCGTTTTCGTGCAGGGTTGGAAAAAACGTGCACCGTTTTGCGTGCAGATTCGATTGAGGTACGTGCACCGTTTTGCGTGCGGTTGATTTAACGCGCACCGTTTTGCGTGCAGACTAAAATGACGCACACCGTTTTGCGTGTGGGTTTTAGTGACGTGCATCGTTTTGCGTGCAGGTTTGGTGGACGTGCATCGTTTTGCGTGCAGACTCGAGAGAAGTGCATCGTTTTGCGTGCAAGCTCGAGGAGACAAGTGGAATCGCGCGGAGACCAATTGCAAGTGTCTACAAGCAATTGGGTACACTACAAGGTGGGGAATTCTGCCGAAATTGGGTGACCTCTCCCCTTGCTCCTTTGCTTTTTGATCTAGAAGCATGATAGTAGCCTGTTAGAGGCGTTAGGTAATATTGAATAAGATTGCATGTTTAGAGGAACACAGATGAAAAGAGCAACTGTTGGTTGCCAATAACAGATGATATATGTGCATGTGTAAAGATATTTAGAGGAAAAGTGACATTTATGATTTATCCAATAGGGGATAAACTGGTATGTGTAGATGGACACAGATGAAAATGCAACTGTTGGTTGCCAAAAAGGAGATAATTAATTTGCATGTGTAAAAAGAATTAGGGGAAAAATGTAATTCTTGACTTATCAAATTGATGATAATTGCATGCATAGAGGATAATATTATTTTTATGATGGATATGAAAATAATTGCATGCGTAGAAATGAGTAATTACCTGATGACTGTGATCATGTTAGGGTACAACCCTAGGAATCATGTGATATAAGGGAACAGAACTTGTTGGTAGTAAGACTAGGAGAAAACCTAGTTTAGGGGTTTGACGAGTGACATTGAACTAGGAGTTATCCTAGGATTGGACGAGTGGCATGGTCTTAGGTGACAACCTAAGGACACTGGATAGAGTGATCAACATAGAGTCAGATAACTCTAGGATGTATATGACATGGAACTTAGGTAAAGGAAACCTAAGGAGAACTAGTGTTCAACATAGAGTCAGGGAACTCTAGGACAGGTATGACATGAAACTTAGGTAAAAGGAACCTAAGTTGAGCTAGAAGAGTTTAAACTCACAGACAGAAAGATAGAGTCAAGTTGACTCTAGGATTCAGTAAGGAATCAAGAGAACGGAAAGTAGATCAAGTGTGGTGACATGAAAGGAAAAATGAGAAATAGATCAAGTGTGGAGATATGGAAGGGGAAACAGGAAATTAGAGTCAGTGTAACTCTAAGTTAATAGTGGAACAGGAAAATAGAGTTAAGTTAACTCTAGGATTCAATGAGGAATCAGGAAAGTGGGATAAGATCCCAAGGTTAAAGAGTTGATCAAATATAACCCTAGAAAGTTATAGGGTGTCTGGGCAAATGGATAATAACTTTAACTTCAATTTAAGTTAAAGAAATAAAAGAGAAATGTTTAGGAGTCCATGTGACTCTCTAGCTACCCGTGTGGCAAGACCTGGGTAAGAGATGAAAAAGTGTTTAAACAAGACAATCAAATTGTCAAATAGAGCAAAGGTTAAAAGCAAGCAAAAGTAGCTAAAGAGAATAAAGAGGATATTAATGACGCCTTCGAATTTGAGACTCGTCAAGTGGAGCAGGACTCCCTGGGCAGTGACCCGTCGGACGAGATACTTTCGAAGGACTAAAAGTGAAAGCAAGGAGCTAAATGCTCGAAGAAAAGAGAAAGTAAATTGCTAGTGGCAAAATGGGAGCTATAAGCTCGAATAAGAAAGGAAAGCAAGTGTTCAAAAGCAAAGAGGCTAAGAACAAAAATAAAAGAGAAAGAAAAAGAAAAGAAAAGAAAGAAAAATTAAAGATAAAACGGGCGTACCTCGGGGGCGAACGTACAACGGTCAGGAGTTGGACAGGGTCCCTCTCCGGGCAGCGACCCGTATGACTGGTAGATAGAGTACTCTTGTCAGAGTTGGGCAGTGACCCTATCGGGCAGTGTCCCGTATGACAAGTCCCCCGGCAGGACGGGGTAACACTTGCGAGTGTTATCGGCAACCTTAGAAATCTTATCTTATGGTAGCAAGACTACCGGGCTCGGGCCCGTTGGATAAGAATTTCCAGGGTTAACTTGAACTAAAGCACCAGAATCTAAAGAATAAAGAAAAATAGAGTGGCCAGGGTGGCCGGGTTAGTTGAACCCAGTATACAGCGGCATAGTGGCCGAGTTGGTGCTTAGCAGCCTAGTGTGGCTAGACAGAGTAGTGCTGGGTCGATGGTTGTACACAGATAGTGTAGTGATATATTATTGCATAGCTGCATATTGATGTTGAGGATTTTAGTTTCCTAGCACACTATTATTATTGCTTCCATTGGACCAAGTGGTGTAGGACACTCTCTCTCGGTGGTTGAACCCACTGGGAACTCGCTCGTAAGTTCTCACACCCCTTGGGTGACCCCCCACAGGTTCGGGAATGGATGCAGCGGTCGAGACAGATCAGATGCAGACGACAGCGAGGCATACGACAGGGGCAAGGGCCCAGCAGCATAGTGACCTAGAGGGTCTAGCAGAGGTATCCCATTTATATATTTCTTGAGTGAACCTTGTATGGTGAGGAATTCATGTAAAGGAATTGTAATAATTTTATTTGCAAGTTCAGAAATGTAAAGTGTAATAATTTATATTATGGTTCACTCTGTATACTTTCATTTCCGAATTAGTTTATTGAATGAAAGTTTTAAATTTATAGTGATTTTTAGTACTCTGATATTGAGCTTCCGCATACACTTGTTGTGTTATTATGGATGTTACCGTTCCTTTCGGGTAGAAAAAGGTCTTACCGATTGGCGGGTCTGTTGGCGTGCCCGAACCGTACAAATTGGCGGACTCGGGGCGTGACACGGTGCAGGGTGGCTCTGCCTCGGACTGCGTGCCCGGCAGGGTCGCAGACTGCGCGCTGGCGCGCGCAGGCGCGACCGAGCCGCTGACCCGGGGACACGTGTCGAGCTTGGAGGAGGCCACGCATCGCGGTGTGAGCGGCTGAGTCCGCTGTTGCCTGTTTTGTTGGCAACGTGGAGGCCCAGGAGCTTTCCGGGCTGCTACAGTGTTGGGCCCGGCCCAACACTGTTCACGCCCGGAAACTTTCGGGCGCCCGGAAAAAAAAAAGGATATAAAGGGAATTTCTTGATTTGTTTCTTTTGGCCTTATATAAGCAACCCGAGCCCCTTTCTTCTCACTTTTTCCACCACTTCCGAGCCTCCTCTCACTAAGGTGTCTTCAGCAAAGTTGCTCCTCTTCGAGTTCTCCATCTCCTGGTGAAGTTTGAGGATTTGTGGTGGCACGCACTTCGAGGTTTGGATTTTACGGCGCGGCGCGACGCGTTCCTTTGTGTTTCCCTTCGTCGCATTTCAGTGCGCGACCTCCCCCGAGCTACCCAGGCAGTATTTTTCAGCGATTCTTGCGCCATCGTCTTCACGACAGGTAGGGCTACGTTTCTCGTGTCTACTGGTTTTTCCCCATTCCGAGGTTTTCATGGGTTTTTCGGATCATCTTGTGACCTCATTTTCTGGGGTGGAGTTTTGGACAGCGCTGTATTGTTTTGGTGATATCTTCGCGTACAGACATCGGATTGAGGCGATTCAAAAGGCGTTTTGCATCTACACATCACGAGGAATCTCCCCAAATTTTCTTGGAATTTCCTGAATTTTCCCCGAAGGTGAGAAGCCTCTGTTTACAGTACTTTCAGATTCAGTTTTTACGATCGACTTGCTTCGGGATGGCTCTCTTGTCGATTTTGGTTCTCAGCATAGAAAAATCGTGGGAAAACGTGCAGGTACTCGTTTCGACCGGTTCATCGCGAGGATCGCGGTAGTATTTTTCTGGGAATTTCCTGGGCACATTTCGTAGGTGAAAATGGCTAAACTGTTAACCGGATATTTTGGGACAGATTGTAGATCGAAACTTGAAATAATTATTGCTTGTGTTCTTTGGGGTTGTGGTGCAGTGTTGTGGGGATTTTTGGGATCGAGCGCGGACTTCGCTGTCGGGACTTGGATTTAGCGCTCGAGGTGGGTACCGTTGTTTAACCTCCTACTTGTGATGTCCCCACTAGGCCTATTTGAGTTGCTGCTATGTTGCATTGCTAAATAAACCGGTTAAGTGAATACGGCATCCTAAACGGAAATTGGACTTATGGTTAGCGTTTTGCATCTTTTAAAGGGCTAAGTATTAATTAAGGTTGATTCTGGTAAATAATAAGTCACCTAAATCCCACAGGAAGAGTTGCTAAAATGGCTTATGTTGCTTATACATATGGGACCTTCATGCTCATACATCAACCGACTTGTGGCAACTTAGTAAAATGGGAGTTTATTTAAATGGCATACCTCTATTTGTGAGAACTAGAATACTTGAATCATGTTTTAATAAAGGACTTTGCATGCTTGAATGGACACTTAGTTAAGCCACCTTTTTCTGCTACACTATCATGCTGGAACTGACTTAGGAGAAACCATGCTTTTATATTCTCTCTTTTTATCTAGTTTGGGGGATAGTGCGCTCGGGTTCGAGCAGGGGCTGGGATAGTGTAGTCAGACATTGTGGGTTTTGGGACAGGCAGGCTGTGAGGGCAGGGCATTGCGGCAACCGCGGACAGTAGGCGGTTGACCGGATAGTGATTGTTGCTTATGCATCAGATTGGGTATCAGGTCTCTAGTGGATGGAGTTTTCCACTATTTGTTTATCTTGCATCATCTTTGAGATCGGGTCTCCCTTTAGTGGACGGATCTTCCCACTTTGACTAGAGTCATGATCCAGTTCTGCTGACTTGATACTTATCACTGAGGCACTATGCTCGTGTGGGTCGCTCCCCTCGAGTGCCACTCCGGAGTGTGTATTTTGTGACCGTGCCGGTCAGGAGCCGGTCTGTTGCCTTGGGGCGGGACCGTGCCGGTCAGGAGCCGGTCTGTCGCCCTCGGGAGGGGACCGTGCCGGTCAGGAGCCGGTCTGCATCCCGTAGCTGAGTTGGGAGTTAGTAGGCATAGTGGGCAGTACCGGTGTTCGCCGGTGACTAGGTTGGGCTACCCAGGCAGGCATTCTTATTCTGATGGATACAGTTGGCCATACTTTTTAGCTGAGCACCTTAGAGGCATATAGTGGTAGCTTCATACATCATCAGTAGACATATTTACAGCTTACCACCTTGTTTTATTCTTCCGCCTCTTATAGTTCTAGTGGGCACATTTGAGTTGAGGTTTACCCACTAGGAGGAGGCTACTGTTCTATAGTAGTTCTCACTCCCCACTGCTTTTCTTTTTCCCTTCCCCTTTGTTTTGCAGAGTCGTCTGCGGGAGTTGCAGGACCCTCCTCAGCGGACCGAGGTAAGAGGATCGCGGATTAGATAGCGGTCTACCCAGGCGCCAGTTTAGTTAGTAGATGTACCCCGATACTCTCAGATACTCTACTTTTCATTTCTTTTTGGGTCTGGCTTCGGCCAGCTGGTTGTATTTGATTAGTGAGCTGGGAGAGATATTTGTATTATTGAGAGTTTACTTCTGCACTTTTACTTTCCAGCTTTATCTGAGATGTTTTAGTTCTAGTTTAGCTCTGCTTATGCTCTTTTATTATATCATCTATATTTGAGCAGGTTACCAGCGCTTCGTGTACACGGGAAATTCCGTGTATACGGCGGATCTGTAGACGAGCCCGGGTTCTGGTTTACACCCGGGGCGTGACAGATTAAGTTGGTATCAGAGCTTAGGGATAGGTCAGTCGGGACTTAGGAAACCCTAGGCTTTTGGCTAACCCCAGGATGATAGGGCGTGAGAGCCGTGTTACGGCATTTTGGTGTTGGCATATTTCGTGAGTCAAGTCAGTGAGTTGAGTCGGAGTCTTAAAGGGATCAAATTGTCAATCAGCAATCAAAGACTTAGAGAAGATTCAACAAGAGCTCAAGTTGACACTCAGTGTCTTGAGTCTTGAAGATTGAAGATGAAGAATTGTGTATCAGTTACATCAATCTCAAGAAGAAAGTATTCAAAAGGATCAGGTATGTTTAACTAAATAATTTTGGTGATCCGAATACTTTCTTATAGTGTAGAAACACTTGGATGAATTTTTAATTGCATAAAAATCAAAAACTGGACATGGGACATGTTCAGGATCCGGATCAGACATTTCGATCCGGATCCCGAAGGGTGATTGTTCATTGGCAATTTCAATCCGGATCACAGGCCATTCCGATCCGGATCCCGAACATGAGATTTTGCTGAATTGCATGAACGATCCGGATCGGACCTTGCAATCCGGATCCCGAACCCTTGGTTTTCTGGAATCGTCAATCTCGTTACGACGATCCGGATCGCAGTAATCCGATCCGGATCGCCGTCCTGAAAAATTCCAGATAAGGTATGTTTTTGATTCTTATCTCTTTCCAAAGGTTTCTAAACTATAAATAGACATTTAGGGTTTCTCAAAAACGTGGGAGCATACCATCAATTTATAAAACACTTGAGAGCAACCCTAGAGGCTAGGTTTTTATCGTTCTTCTTTATAGCCTCTTTTAGGTCAATTCGATGGTTCTTTCAAGAACATATCTTTTGTCGAATTGATCTAATCTTTGCTTAGAGATTCCATCCATGGATCTTCATTGATAATCTAAGCAAAGGATCACCATCGAAGCCAATATTCTTACCGGCTGAGTTTGCGTCGTGGATTCGACGTGGCATCGTGGATTCGGTGTGTTAAAGGCGTTTCGTGGATTCGAAACGTGTGCTCGTGGATTCGAGTGGCGTTCGTGGATTCGAACGTGTGCAGTGGACGTGCAAACGGTGGAGCGCAAGGTCCGAAGAAATTGAAGGAGGGGTTAAATCCGTGGAGACGGTAATCACCTTGTTATTCTTCTTTTCTTAGTGGATTGTTATTGCGTGGACATCCAACCGGTCAGCGCAAGGTCCGAAGAAGCTGAAGGAGGGGTTTGAGTCCGTGGAGTCGGTAATCACCTTGTTATTCTTCATTCTTAGTGGATTGTTATTGCGTGTTGGTCCCGTGGTTTTTCTCCTGGATTGGAGTTTCCACGTAAATCTCGGTGTGTTGATTTTTATTTTCCGCATTGTTTTTTATTTTTGCACTGAGATTGGTTTTTATAATATTACACCTATTCACCCCCCTCTAGGTGTTTGATAGTACCTATTTAGATCCTTGTGGATCCTAAATAACTCTAACAAGCCGTGACTTTTTGCGAAAGTCTGTGATTTGGTTTTGACTCTTCCAGGGAGTGCAGAGGGATTGGCATACCCTATTTTTGTGGGACAGTTATGTTGGCTGCTGTTGGGTTATATGTAATATGGATCTGAATAGGGAAAAAACCACCTAGAGGGGGGGTGAATAGGTGTAAACAATAAACACACCAAAATCGTTGCGTTAAAAATAACCCAATGCGGAAAATAAATAACACGCAAGATTTTACGTGGAAAACTCCAACAGGAGTAAAAAAACCAACGGGGACCGATCCACGGTGAAATCTACTAAGATTAAAACACCGTACAAGGTGATATAACGCACACACGACTCAGACCTTTTCCATACGCTCGAGTAGATCTTCGCCGCTCGCTCCTTACGCACCTCGAGTTCACGAAGGCGCTCCAACGCCGAATCCACGGCGTGACGTCGAATCCACGACGCCAGACCGAATCCACGGTCTCCCCAAGTAGCACGTCTCGAATCCACGAGCGCACCTCGTCTCGAATCCACGGAAACGGTAACACCTTGAGTCCACAAGGCCAGCGGAATCCACGCGCCGATTTCTTGGGAAAATCGTTGTTTTGTTGGTGATGATATTTGAATACTTAGATTCCATAGATAGACAAGGATAGCACCCTCTAAGTATCACGATTTCGATTCTTTCAAAAAGATATAGAATTTTGAAAACCCTAGAATCACACCGATCAATAGAGAAGACAAACCTCAAATAAAAGAGGTGGTTGTCTTACCTTTTTCTTCTCTATGTGGTCTTACCTTTGGCTCCCCCTTGGGATAACCAAAAGGATGATATTATGTGTTATATAGGCTCAGAAACCTTTGGAAAGAGCATAAGAATCAAAAACCGCCCTTTCTGAAATTACAGGACGGCGATCCGGATTCGGATTTACTGCGATCTGGTTTTTATTTTGTCGTAACGAGATTGACGATCCCGAAATCAAGGGTTCGGGATCAGGATCACAAGTGTCCGAATCCGGATCGTTCATGCAATTCAGCCAACTCCCATGTGCGTTTGGATCCGGATCGGAATGGCCTAAGTGTCCGGATTTCATGAAATTGCCAATGAACAATCACCTTCGGGAT